>BJCO01834795.1:0-16783 GCA_018326465.1 Flaveria floridana | reverse complement strand
AGTTAGAACTCAAACTCATGTCATCCCTCCGGTTGACACTGAAAGAACTTCAAATGATGGGAGTAATCAAATCCCTGCTGACACTGAAGCAGGAACTGGAACAAATTTTGATTACTTTCATAGCTCCCCAACAGTACAAGAAGAAGTTGCCTCGCACCAAGATGAACTGAATGTCTCCAATCTTGATTTAACCATTGCTGGTGACTCAATTCCAACCACAAGAATAGACAAAGATCATCCAGTTGACAACATCATTGGTGAACTAAATGAACGGGTGACAAGGAGCAAGTCAAGCATAGCTAACATCTGCCTGTTCTCATGCTTTCTGTGTCAAACAGTACCCAAAAATATCAAAGAGGCTTTTTAAGACAACAGTTGGATTGAAGCAATGCAGGAAGAGTTGTTGCAATTCAAGAAACAAGATGTATGGTAGCTGGTAGATCTTCCCGAAGGACAATACCCTATCGGTACCAGGTGGCTATACAAAAACAAAACTGATGACAAAGGAATTGTCATTAGAAACAAAGCAAGACTAGTAGCTCAGGGATACACACAAGAAGAAGGAATTGATTATGATGAAGTATTTGCCCCTGTAGCTAGACTAGAAGCCATAAGAATCTTTCTTGCATATTCAACATCCATGAAATTCACTGTTTATCAAATGGATGTGAAATGTGCATTTCTGTATGAAAAGATTGCTGAAGAGGTCTACGTAAGTCAACCTCCTGGATTTGAAGACCCATATTTTCCACACAGGGTGTACAAGCTGGACAAAGCCTTGTATGGTCTGCATCAAGCTCCAAGGAAGTAGTACGAGACTCTATCATCCTTCCTTCTCGAAAATGGGTATGAGAGAGGAAAGATTGATCAGACCCTCTTAAGAAAAAGAAAAGGAAACGACATGTTGCTTATACAGATATTTGTGGATGATATCATTTTTGGCTCAACAAACAAGACTCTATGTAAAGACTTTTAAAATCTCATGCATTCAAAATTCCAAATAAGTGCTATGGGAGAACTCACTTTCTTTCTAGGAGTACAAGTCCAACAGACAGTAGACGGAATCTTCATCAATCAATCAAAATATGTGGAAACAATGCTGATGAAATTCAAGTTTGTTGACTGTCACTCCATCAAAACTCCTATGGATACTAAAGTGAAGATTGGACCTGATCCTGAAGGCAAATCTGTGGATCAGACACACTATCGTTCCATGATAGGTTCACTAATGTATCTAACAGGCAGTGGGCCTGACATTATGTTTGGTGTTTGTGTGTCTGCCAGATATCAAACAGATCCTAAGTAATCTCATGTCAATGAAGTCAAGAGGATATTCAGATATCTTAAGGGCAAGCCTGCTCTTGGACTATGGTATCCAAAGGAAGGAGATTTCAATCTCTATGCATACACTGACAGTGATTATGGGTGATGCAACTTCAACAGGAAATCCACTTCTGGCGGTTGTCAATTTCTTGGTCCCCGACTGGTATCCTGGCAGTGCAAAAAGCAAACCAATGTTTCTGTCTCAAGAGTAGAAGCTGAGTACATAGCAGCATCTGCATGTTGTTCTCAAGTTCTCTGGATTCAAAACCAGAGGCTTGATTATGGTTTTAACTTTCTTCACACTCCAATTTACATTGACAACACAACAGTAGTTTTTATAACTAATAATCCAGTTCAACACTCAAAAACAATACATATTGAAATTAGATATCACTTTTTGAGAGATTGTGCTGAAAAAGGGTTAATCAAATTGATGCAAGTTCACACTGACAATCAATTAGCTGATTTATTCACTAAGGCATTTGATCCTACCAGATTTGAATTCATAGTTCAGTCAATTGGCATGATTAATCTTTAGTAAAATGAAAACAAACAAAAACATTCAAATATTTCAAAAATTATCAAAAAGAAATCAAAAGAAGAAGTATATAGTTTATCTATGGGAAATGATATAATTACGGTCGTTATATCATTCACTGTGCTTATTTATAAAACTTAAATGACTGGCATGACTTATCTGATATGTTGGTAGGCTCAACTTGGAAAAGAAACCACATGCAGTGATAAATTAAAGCTTATATTCAACTGTGATGCTATCATCTCATAGTATGTGTAAGTTTTGACTTATCCAATTGTGTGTGTAGCAACCTAAACACACCAAGTAATGATGACTTATGAATCTTTTTCACTCACAACAGTTCCTCCTTTGTTTTGCTAAGCAAAGACCTGGAGAAACAAGCACATAGTACTGATGTCATGATCCATCAAGATTCCCAATGAAGAACACATCCAACTTGGATGAAACAAAAAGAATAAAAATCATTCAGAATGAATGAAACAAAAGAATCCTAAGAGATCACCTTCCAAAGTGTAGTGAAAAGAATCCTAATGTGGATCAAAAGTGATAAAAGGATCAAAAATAAAAGAATCCCAATAAGGATCAAGTAATATGAGATTTCTAATTTTAAGTATCCTGGTCAAGTAAGATGTTGAAAGTTCTACCATACATTGCATGCAAATGGTTGACCTTGCCATGCTTTTAAATATGAGGTACATGTTGAATACCCAATCAACCCAAAACATGATAAGATCATTTGCATGAGAATATTAACCAAGTATGAGTTTAAGAGGATAAACATACCTGCAATCAATATGTTCATGACCAAGTCTGTTTTACTAACAATTGCTTGCACTTGTAAAAGGTAAGATTGATATGATCCTAAAGAAAGGTATAACTCAACTTCTTGTACAGTGAAGAAAGCAAAAATCACAAAAAGATTTTATTTTCAAAATTTTTCAAATCCTTAAAAGTTTCTATCTATTATGGATATAAACTTTAGGGAGAGTAATTTAAAAATTTTGATCAATTTTGTACAAGTGTTTCCTTTCTTAAAAAATTAGAAAAACCAAAAACAATTTGCCAAATCAGAAAATCTGTCTGTGTTGTTGCAGAAGTTATACCATAGTATCTCAGTTCTTGCAGACATCTTGATGCACAAAAGTCCAAGATCAGTCAACAATGGGAAACTTGATTCACCACTGATGAACAAGTCAATCCAAGCAAAAAATGATATCACAAAAAATTAGTCAAAATTCATAAGAATCAAGCAACAGACACATCTTCATAAAGCATCAGAGAAAATTCATCCAAAACCAACCAAAGCAAAAACATTAAGTACAAACTTAATGCAGGTAAGAGTATTGGTTAATGCGGGTGAAGGTAACCCAAGCATTCAACCAATGCGGGTAATGGTTTTGTGAACTGAAACACAAGTGAAAAACTAATCCGGACAAAATAACTCTACCGTATTAGTCTCACCACCAAGTTTGAAGTATGCAAAACTAATGCGGATGAAATTTATGCTCATCCGCATTTGTTTTCCTCAACTGTATGTCTTTTGAAAAGATGAAATCAACACTTAAACTTGGGTGTAAACTTGTGTCATCATAAAGTATGATATGTGATCACACTCTTCTATCATTAAGCACAAGTGGAAGAAATGCGGACAGACTTTTACTCTACCGCATTTGATGAAAGTTGAAAATTTTGTTCATCCGCATTTGCTACAGTGAACAAATGCTGACAAGTATTTGTTCATCTGCATTTGCTACAGTGAACAAATACTGACAAGTATTTGTTCATCCACATTTGCTACAGTGAACAAATGCTGACAAATATTTGTTCTTCCGCATTTGCTACAGTGAACAAATGCTGACCAGTATTTGTTCTTCCGCATTTGCTACAGTACACAAATACTGATGAACATTTCTTCAACCGCATTTGCTACAGTAAATTTAAAACTTGGGCGCATTTGTTTTAAAACTTATCAAATTTTGAAATTCATATTAAATTGACTATATAAACCAAAATCAAAGGTTCGTTTAATACTTTTCAAAATTGAGAGACTTAAAAGTGAGATGAGCGCCATTAAAGTTATCGTTCATCTTCATCATCTTCTTCATGTTCAAAACCAGTGTTCTAAGTTCGATTCACCATCATTCACTCATCTTCGATTCACTACAACAGTATTATCAAGGAAAAGGTGAAAATCCAAAATGTTCATAACCCTAACTGTCAGACATTCATCAGGAACATGAACTTAGTAACCTAGGTCAAAATAGAATCATGTAAAATCAAACAAATGTTCATGAACCATTGACAATTTCGACTGAAAGACACCTGCTAATTATAATGAAATCAACAAACAATGGATTTTCATAAGTTCTGTTCATCATATGAACAGGGAATGTCGAAACTTGAAATGATGAAATCTAAAGACAATCCAATGGTTTAAATGAGTTAAAATTGAGAGAGGATAATCAACACAATCATGAATAACTCATCAAAATGAACTTGCATCACTAAATCAGATTAGGTCAAATTCATATAAAACAGTATATATGAACACTCAATTTTGACCTAGAAAAGTCAAACTATGATAAACTTAGTCTGATTTATAATAAACCCTTCTGATATATCTTATTCATTGTTCTAATTCATATGCCTTGAATGCAGGGTACAATGGCAAACCTCACATAGAGCAAGCTTCATAATGTCAGTGATTTTCTTGACCCTGGTGTGTCTGAGGCTGAAGGATTAAGAGACATGATCAGATTCCTTCTAACCACAAGGGTTGCCTATGCTATGACAGTTAGACCCATCATCTATGAGACCTTCATTAGGTCATTTTGGGGAACAACTAAAGTAGTAGAAGTTGATGGTGTGAGAACCCTGACTGGAAGAATCACTGATGATCATTCTCTAGCCATTACTGAGCAAACTGTGAGATAGTGTCTATAGTTTGGAGATGATACAGACTCCCCTATAGAACATGAAGATGATGAGATCATGACCTTCTTTGCCAACATTGGCTATGAGGGTGGATATGAAGGGAAGTAGATTGTTAAAGGGTTGGTAGATCTGCAATCGAGATTTCTGATACACATTTATCAACAATGCTTATCTAAGAGGAAGACTGGATGGAATGATATCCCAGTGACAACCTCTTCTGGTATTTGTGTCTTATGTACCAATCAACCATTCAATATGTCTGCCTACATATTCAATGGATTGATCTCTAATGTACAAGAGGGTAGAAGATATATGTTCTTGATGTACCCAAGGTTCATCCAGTGCTTCATCAATGAAGCTTTTCCGGATCTTGAACCAGTAGGACCAGTGATGAACATTCGTCACCATAATGCCAAGTCCTACAGGTACATTAAAAAGAGAGATCCGAGGAACTTTTACAGTGGTACATTCTTCCCTTTGTTGCCCTGGATGCAACAACAGATCAACTAAGTAGGAGTACAAGAATTAGAGGCTACTGCTGATGAGCCTGCTCATGAAGAAGAACAAGATGCCCCTAGTCAACAACATGTCAAGGAGCAAGCTGCTAGTTCTGAAGATAGACAGAGGTCAATGTCACCACATGGTGATGCAGGTGGTGATCTTCACACTGGACCTTCTATGCATGAAGCTGATGTAGTCTCACCATTTATGCCTTCACCATTACCATCACCCCAAAGATCACTAATCCCATCTCAACAACCTCAACCTATCATCTCACCCCATACCTCACCTATACACTCACCCATTCACTCACCTCATACATCACCCATACACTCACCCATTCATTCACCCCATATTTCACCAATTCATCACTCACCCATATCTCCCATTCACTCATCTCCCTCTACTACTCATGCTGAGTTTGGTGACTTTGCCAGCTCCACACATGAATCTAAATCATCATCTGATGATAAGGATGATCAGATGCCAATATCTGTAAGGCAGGTGACTTCAGAAGCTGCTCCTTCTGTGAGTTTTGCTGAATCAGAGATCAACAAACCAAATGAAAAAGATGAGATGATCTCTGAGCTTCTGAAGAAAATATCAAAGATGGACAATCTCCTGAAAAGAAGATCTGGTATCATTCAAGACAGACTTCTAGAGATGGATGTAAAAGAAAGAGAGATGAAAGAAATGAAGAGCAAGCATGAGGAGGAGATGAAAGAAAAAGAAAAAGAGATTGAGATGTTAAAGGAGGATCTCCAGCACACAAAGGATGAAGTAAGTGGTCACCTAGACACTTTGACCATCCAAACCATTGCTATGGAAGAATAAGAGGTGCTGATCGAAGAACAAGCAGTCACTATTATTGATCTACAATCTCAGATAGCATCTCTAAACAATAGAGTGTCTGAATTGGAGATGTTGGTCAAACTTAAACAGGAAGCTGAAAAGGACCAATTTGATCAAGATGATGGCAAAGATAAGAAGAGAGAGAGGGAAGGTGAAAAGGATGAAGGTGATCAAGATGCATTAGGTGAAAGTGATCATGACTCACCTCAATCTAAAAGGAGAAAGTTCACTGAGCCTGAAAAGGAGGCAGAAACTAGTGGTTCTAAACCTAGTGAATCAATGCCTAAATCATCTAGCTTGGAGATGATTGTGCACTTAAATCAGCCTGAAGAAGTCCACACTGAAAAAACAGAGTTCAGTGATATGATAGAAGAATTAGACATGTTCTCTGCTGACGAATTTGTCATTGATAAGGATTTTTAGGACTTCATAGTGAACCAAAGGACTGACACTGAGCCTTTTGTTGTCATACCTCAATCTCCAGTGCCAATTGTAAAGGAATTGAGTATGCAGCTGGTTCCTGCTTTGTCCCTATCTGATGAGCAGAAAGAGTTAATCAAAAAGCTCTGTCAAGAACAGCAGCAAAGAGAATCTGCTGCTGCTATAGATGAACCAGAAAAGGCTGATCCTGAATCTTTTCCTAAAGAAGCTGAACAAGCTAAATCTTCTTCTGATCCCTCTGTGCAAACTTACACCAGAAGGCATAAGTACTTAGATGAAAAAGCAAAGGGTAAAAGACCTGTTGAAGAGGAAGAACCAGTAAAGAAAAAGCAGAAAGATGACCCAAGGAGTCTAGCAGCCATTACTGGATTCTTGGATGAACATGAACAAGTAGAGGCCTTATTGAAAAAGAAGGCTGAGGTAATTGACTTAGAAGAAGGAGAAATTCCAGGTGGATACATGGTTGATGAGCCAGTGATCAGTAAAATCCCTGTGAATGAAGAACCTTTTGTCTTTGAGTCAGTTGGAAAGGCCAAGTCTGATGATTTGATGAAGAAGGCCATATTTTTGATTGAGCATGGTTATGACCCTGATGAAGTCTTTGGGATGACATATGAAGGGATGCAAGCAGAAGAAGAAAAGTTAAACAAGCTGCTAGATCCAACTTTTGAAACTGAATATGAGAAGACTCAATCTCCCAAAGCTTCTGAGGTCAAACCTGCTACTCCTCCTCAACCTATGTATCCCGATCCCTACAGCATGACAGATAAGGAGATGAAGGATTATCTGTTGCTCCAGGATTCACTAAACGAAAACTAGGGAACATGAAAACCAATTCCCTAAGGGCTGCTATCCTTAGGATGATTCTTGAAAAGAAAGAAAGGCTGAAGAAGATGGAGGAGGAGATCACCAGTACCCAACCAAGAACAAGAGTTTCAGCTCAAGATATGAGCCTCACTAAGGGAGATCATGATTCCCTGGCACCCATTCTACACAGATATCCAGAGTGGTTTGCTGAGCCTTAACAACTAGAACTACATAAAGGTTTCATAACTGCTGAAATGATCAAGGGTGTGTCTACTCCAAAAGGCAAAACAGATCAGAAAATCATTGCCTGGAAGTACGACAGTGATTGGAATATGTTCATGGTGAAGAGAATATCTGGATTAGTCCAATTCTTCACAGAGTACTCTGCTCTGGTGAATTCTCTGATGATCCATGATCTAAAGGAACTAGCCAATCTAAGACTGATAAATCATAAGGCTATGTTCAGGGGATATGAGTTTGAGGACATTCTAAGGATGTTCAAGAGAACTGACAACTTCAAATCATTAAAGACTATCTGCATGAGGAAAGATAGATCATTTGTCAATCCCCTTGAAAAAAAGAAAAGGAAACCAGCAGAAGAAGTGGTATTCCCTGAGCTTAGGGTAAAGCCTACTGAATCATTGAAGAGAAAGATGGTTGCTAGTACTCACACTTCTGTGCCAATCTCTAATGTTTATTATGATGAGAAAACATATGAGTTGGTGATTGAAAGGAAGTGGGGAGGAAAAGGAGCTGAAATTAGACTATTCAGTGGATATGAGGTGAGACTACTAGATGAATCATATATCCACTACATCTATACAAGGCACTTCAAGGAGATCAGAAATAAGCTTGGTGAAACTGATATGTACTTCTTTCTCAAGTGCATCAAACTCCTGAAGATGGCCTATGACAGAATCATCAAGAAGAAAGAGTAAAGGAGTAAGAAGAAGACTCCTTTGCAGTTTGGAAACATTGTGAAGTTGGAGGTTGATGCTGATGGATCTTTACTGATTCAAAGGGATGGGCTGTCAACTGTGTCATTCTAGGAGCCTGTCTCATTGAAGAAGCTGCCCATTGAAGCCATCCATACTATGAGCCAAATGAAGATACATGTACTGAGCAAAGAGAAGCTGGGTGATGCAAGACAGTTCTCTAATATGATCAAGGCCATACTGGATCCTTCTTACACAGACCCAGCTCCTGTGTCATCTCCTCCTACTGCACAATACCCAGCAGAATCTTCACAACCTGATCCACCCTCAAACCCTTGAAGTACTTTGGCTGTATAATCCTTAGGGGGAGTATTGTAGGACCCTGAAAGGATCATACATGCCAATTCAAAATGTGGATGGTTGTTCTGCTGGTTTCTCCCCAAGTCCAAGAAGAAATGCGCATGAAGAAGATCCTGCATAAGAAGAAAATTACAAGTGTCGGCTATCCGTATTTGTTAATGCAGATGACCAAGAACAAATACGGACAAGGCATTTGTTCATCCGCATTAACTAATGCGGACAGCCGATGAAATGCGGACAAGGCATTTGTTCATCCGCATTAATTAATACGGATGACCAGCAACAATTGCGGCCAAGTGTTTGCTCATCCGCATTAACTAATGCTGATGACCAAACACTAATGCGGCTAATAGAAGACCAATGCTGATGAAGAATTACTCATCCGCATTAGTCAATGTGGATGAACAAAAGACAAATGCTGATGAAGACTTAGACTAAGGGTAGTTTAGTCTTTTTGTATAAGTTATAAGCCAGCCTATAAATAGAATAGAAACCTCGTATGTGAGGTGTGACTTTTTGGTGTGACTTTTGTAACTTTTGCATTTTACGAAGAATAGACAATCAGAATATACTTTGTAACAGTTCATCTAATTAATATAAGAGTGCATTTATGAGTATATCAAGAGTTCTATGTTCATTGATTGCTTGATTCCGCCTTTCAATCATTGACTCAATCTTCATATTCGATCCTTGTTGGTTCATATCAACAGAGAATATCATTCTCAAACCCAGTCACTATTTCTTATGTGATGTTTACTAAGTATATTATTATCAACTTAGTTTGAGATTCTTCATTCACCAAGAGTGAAACTTAGCAAGTTTTTTGAGATAATATTATGTTAATAGAAAAATATCGTTCCTGCAATTGATATCAGAGCGTCCAGGCTCTTGATTGTGAGATCTAGCCATCCCAAATCACCCTTACTTCTTCAAACTCACTCACTCTACCCCAAATGGCCCTCAATTAAAGTTATTCCGAGACTGAGATGGGAACTCTGACTAAGGCTCCTATTATCACCCCTAATAATTTCAGAAGCTAGTGTCAACGTATTGAAGGATTCATCAAGTATCAAAATACCCGGATTTGGAAATTTGTCACTGATGGTCCTTACAAACCAAAAGTGTCCTCCTTAACTGGTGATGGTATTATGAAAGAGAAGGAAATTAAAGACTACTTAGATGAAGACTTCAAGAAGATAGATATCGATAGCAAAGCAATGACTATGTTGCTTACTGTCATACCAAACTCCATAATGGCAGGCTTTGAGCATTCCACTACAGCCAAAGAACTCTTTGATGCTTTGACATTGATGCACTCTGGTTCCTCCAGAATCCTAAGTCCAAGAAGGATGTATTGAAGCAGAAGTTTGAAAACTTCACTTACATTGCTGGTGAGACCTTAAGCCAACAATACTTCAGATACATGGACCTAACTGCATTTCTTTCAGTCTATGGGTGTGACTCTTGAGAAGGGAGACATAGTTATAAAATTTATGAGTGTTGAAAGGTCAAGAACTCCCCAGCCCTAGATGTACCTGAACAACAATCAACAACTATCTTGCTCCTCTGGGCCCTACATCATATTTCTTGAGACACCCAGGTCTCAACAAGTTCAACAAAGTCCTTTTCAGGATAGTGGTGCTTTTGGCTCAGGAAATGATCACTCCAATGATTTTCAATTCTGTTTTGACGATCTAGAGTGTTTCAGTCCAGACAAGGTTGAATAATGGACATTTTCCAACAAATGGTTCTTTTCACCTACAGAGCAAAGAAGTTCTTTAAAATAACTGGAAGGCAGTTTCCCCAAAACCCAACTAATAGAAAGTTTGGGTTTGATAAGTCAAAAGCCAAATGTTATAACTATAACAAAGTTGGCCACTTTGCAAGGGAATGCAAAGCTCCAAAATCTAATCCTGGAGCTGCTCAAGCCTCTCAACATCATGCTACCCTAAAGGCTGCAACCAAACAAACTGAGCAGCAAACTGCAGTAGTTACTCAGGAAGTTGACTGGAGCTTCATAGTGCAAGATGCAACTCTTGCTCAAGCTCTCATGGCCGGAATAGATGATATTATGGTATATGAACATCTCTACACTCCTGCCAGTATAGCTAAGTTTAAAGTGTATCAGGACTTCAACATGGAAACCAAATTTGATATTGAGTCTTTAAATATACTAAAATCTGATTTCAAGAGAGCAGAATTTGATTATAAACTTAAAAATTGATGTGTTAGAGAAAATTGTTTCCTCTTTAGAGCACGAACACTCAAACTACAGGACTCAAATTAAAGATTTGATTTCTAAGTTAACTAAGGCCCAAGCCCAGCTAGTAATAGCTGAGGCTAAAGCAGAGAAGTATGTTATTCAAGAGCATAACTTCAACACCACTAGTGCATCATCCTCTCACTCAAAGGTGTGCTATCAGAATAGGAGTGGATTGGGAACTAATGAAATTGCTCCACCACACTCTTATATGACTATCAGACAACCAAGGTGTGGAACTAATGAGTAGGAGGTTCTAACTGCTGATTAACTCTCGTTTGAGAAGAAGAATGATGTAATAGTAAAGACCACCACAACAAAGGATAAGGTTGAAAACCTAATCCATACAGCTCCAGATGAACCTCTGACTACCAAAGACAAAAGGAACAAGATCAAAGCATTTAAGAAAATTGCTAAGAAGGTGGGTGAGTCCAAGATGAAGGTAGACCCTAGACAAAAGGGTGCATTCATTTTAGCCAACAATACTTCAGATACATGGACCTAATTGCATCTTTTCAATCTATAGGTGTGACTCTTAAGAAGAGAGACATAGTGAGAAAATTCATGAGTGTTAAAGGGTCAAGAACTCCCTAGCCCTAGATGTACCTGAACAACAATCAACAACCATCTTGCTCCTCTGGGCCCTACATCACATTTCCTGAGACACTTAGGTCTCCACAAGTTCAACAAAGTCCTTTTCAGGATAGTTGTGCTTTTGGCTCAATAAATGATCACTCTAGTAATTTTCAATTCTGTTTTGACGATCTAGAGTGTTTCAGTCCAGACAAGGTTGAATACATTGACATTGTCCAACAAATGTCTCTTTTAACCTATAGAGCAAATGTCTTTAAAAGAACTGGAAGGCAGTTTCCTTAGAACCCAACTAACAGCAAGTTTGGGTTTGATAAGTCAAAAGCCAAATGTTATAGCTGTAACCAACTTGGCCACTTTGCAAGGGAATGCAAAGCTCCAAGATCTAATCCTGGAGCTGCTCAAACCTCTCAAAATCATGCTACCCCAAAGGCTGCAACCAAACAAACTGAGTAGTAAACTGCAGTGGTTGCCCAGGAAGTTGACTGGAACTTCATGGTGCAAGATTTAATTCCTGCTCAAGCTCTTATGGCCGGAGCAAATGATATTAAGGTATATGAACATCTCTGCACTCCTGCCTGTATGGCTAAGGTTAAAATGTATCAGGACTACAACATGGAAATAAAATATGATATTGAGTCTTTAAATATACTAAAATCTGATTTCAAGAGAGCATAATCTGATTATAAACTTAAAATTGATGAGTTAGAGAAAATTGTTTCTTCTTTAGAGCATGAACACTCAAACTACAGGACTCAAATAAAAGGTTTGATTTCTAAGTTAACTAAGGCTCAAGCCTAGCCAGTAATAGCTGAGGCTAAAGCATAGAAGTATGCTATTCAATAGCATAACTTCGACACTATTAGTGGATCATCCTCTCACTCAAAGGTGTGCTATCAGAATAAGAGTGGATTGGGAACTAATGAAATTGCTCCACCACACTCTTATATGACTATCAGACAACCAAGGTGTGAAACTAATGAGTAGGAGGTTCTAACTGCTGATCCACTCTCCTTTAGGAAGAAGAATGATGTAATAATGAAGACCACCACAACAAAGGATAAGGTAGAAAACCTAATCCACGCAGCTGGAGATGAACCTCTGACCACCAAAGACAAAAGGAACAAGATCAAAGCAGCTAAGAAAACTGCTAAGAAGGTGGCTGAGTCCAAGATGAAGATAGACCCTAGACAAAAGCGTGTGTTCATTTTAGCTAGATTCCAAGTGGCTGGAAACTCTGATTTAGGAAAGGAGTGTAGTACCAGTACTCCTATCCAGCTGAAGAATCAGAAGTTGAAGGGAAAGGTTGTTGAAGAAGATAAGAAGTGCAAAAAATAGCAGCCTTCATGCCTAACCAAAGTTAATATTGCATGCATAATGTGTGGACTGCACTATCACATGGAAAAAGATTGCTACTACAATCCTACAAGCACACATTATGCAAATAATGTTGAGAAAGAAGGAATCAAGGAAGGTTTCATATTTGGACCCTATCACATGGTTCAAATGTTAAAGAAAGGAAAGCTTGTTTCCAAAGCGAGTTGCTTTTGGAAGAAACTCATTCTTCCAAAAGAAAATATAGCTTCAGAAAATACGCCAAAGACCAAGAAAAGAAATAAAAAGGAATCCTTTAAAATCTTCTGAGAAAAAGATTGCTTCAGAAGAAAAGGTGGTGACAACTTCTTCCAAGAAAAGAGAAGCCTCGGAAGACAGTAATGCTGCTCAAGCCTCTTCAGGCTCATCTACACTAATCAACCATAGGATGGAATGGAAAATCAGACAAGATGCTGTAGCCCAAATCTCTTCTTCCCAAACCATAGTTGAAACCCCATGCTTACATTTTGGTTCAATTATGTTATCAACATTGGAAGAGCCCAAGATCAATAGGGCCTGGGATTCCAATAGTAACTAATTATTTCACCTTATGTGTAGGCAAAGTCACATGAAAAAATAGAAATATTTGGATTGTAGATTGTGGATGCTCCAGGCACATGATAGGAAACAAATCTCTTCCTCAACAATTTCAACATTTTCATTGAGGTCCTGTTCAATTTGGAGGTAAAGCCGGATGATATATTTCCGGTAGAGGTAATGTATCCAATGGTAAGTTAAAAGTTGACAAAGTTCACTTTGTCAAACAGCCTGAACACAATTTCTTGAGTGTTTCTCAGTTCTGTGATCAAAAGCACCAAATGCTTTCACAGAACATGAGTGCATTATCCTCAAACCTGGGATATCAATTATAAGGAGTTGGTGATTCTCAGATCTCTCAAAAAAGGGGATACAAGCTGGATATGAAAAATGGTTCTCCTCTAAGAGAAGTATCATGCTTTCTTTACAAAGCAAATGGTGATGAATCAACTCTGTTGCATAAAAGAAAGTGTCATGTAGATTTTAAAACCATGAATAAACTGGTGAAAAATAACTTGGTTCATGGAGTGCCTAAAAAGGATTTTTTCTGTAAAGATAACTGTATTGCTTATCTTAAAGGAAAACAACATAAGGTAACCCACATATCTAGAGAAGTTAATTCTATCACCACTCCATTAAACTTGTTGCACATGGATCTTTTTGGTCCCACAAGTATAATGAGCATTTGAAGGAAATCATATTGCCTTGTGATAGTTGATGATTTCACATGAGTTATATGAGTATTCTTTTTAAGAACTAAAGATGAAATTACCAAAACATTAAAATCTATTATTTTTAAAATAGAAAATCAAATCGATCTCAAGGTAAAAACCATCAGAAGTGATCAAGGTACTGAGTTTAAGAATCATATTCTTGACTCATTCTGTAACGTAAAAGGGATTACCAGACAATACAGTGCGCCTAGAACTCCTCAATAGAATGGTGATACTGAGAGGAGGAGCAGGACACTTATTGAGGCTACAAGAACTATGTTAGCTGATTCAAAGCTACTCTAACTTTTTGGGTAGAGGCAGTCAACATTGCATGCTATGTGCAGAACAAAGTTCTTGTTGTTAAGCTCCATGGAAAAACCCCTTATGAGCTATGGACAAAATGCCACCATTCATTGGCTTTCTAAGGTCATTTGGAAGCAGGTGTACTATACTTATCACAAAAGACAATTAGCAAAATTTGCTAAAAAGTCAGATGATGCTAAATTTGTTGGATACTCTTCAAGCTCTAAAGCTTATAGAATATACAACATTAAGAATCAACAATTTGAAGAATCATCCAATATTGTTGTAAATGAGCACACCCCTTGTGTTAAGGGTAATGACCCTGACCATATTTTTGACTTAGAATTATTTCCCAACTATTTTAAACCATCTTATGAGAATGTTTCAGCTGGAACAGGAACTCAAAATAACTTCTCTGATGAACAGTTGTTTGAGTTACCTAAACCTATTCTAATTTCTTTAAGAAGACATGAAGAACAAGCTCTAAACACTTCAAGTCCTGAAAGTTTGAATATCACAGGAAATGGTGGAGCTTCAACAAGTTGGCAGTGAGTAGAGCCTCAAAATTCATCGGCTGACAACTTAAACACTCAACACCAAGTTGATGAAGATAGTAATATGGAGGAACAGGATACTGTTAATACTACTTCACAGCAAAACAACATTGATGGTGGCACTCATTCATTCAATCAGTTCTCATTGAATGCGTGTGAGACATCAGTTGGAATTAATGTTCACAATCCTGAGCAGAATCTTTCAAACTTAGATCTATCTATGCAATTAGATGTGATTCCAAGACTTAGGATTCACAACACTCATCCAGCTGAAAATATCATTGGAGATGTCTTTGAAGGTTTGAAAACTCAAAGACAAACCCATAATGGGAATGTCTGTCTGTACTCATGCTTTCTCTCCCAGATGGAACCCAAGAAGGTGGATGAAGCTCTTAAGGATAACAGTTCGGTTGAAGCAATGCAAGAGGAGTTGCCTCAATTCAAGAGACAAAAGGTGTGGAACCTATGTCCACTGCCACCTGGTCAAGTCCCTATTGGCACAAAGTGGGTATTAAGAAACAAAAAGAATGATAGAGGCTTGATTATCATGAACAAGGCAAGACTGGTAGTTCAAGGATACACACAAGAAGAAGGAATTGATTACACTGATGTCTTTTGTTGGACTCAACAAGTGCACTAAAAGTATGATGCACATAAAGGATAATGCTTGCCATAATCAAACATAATATGTTCTAACAATCAAACAATCATCAACTAACACATTAGCATCATTACCATTCATAACATATACTAATTATTGTTTAAATTTCTTTTTCAGGATTGTAGATAAAAGAAATTTTGACAAGTGTCTACAGTGGATGAGATGCTTCCCACAGCGGATGAACAAGATGGTGCAGCAGATGAAGAACAAGTCCAAGTGTCCACAGCCGTTGAAGACATCCCACAGCGGATGATCAACATACACAGCGGATGAGCAGTCCATAACGTATGTTCATCCACAGCGGATGAACATTTCACAATGGACAACATGCCAACAACAAGTGTTCATAGCGGACAGTATCCAAGACACAGCGGATGAGATATCTTTCTCCATAGCGGACAACTTATCATCCACACCGGACAGCTAATCATCAAGAGCGGACAGCTTGTAGACTTAGGATTTTTATGTAATTTTCGTTTACATAAGGGTATTTTTGTAATGGTATATAGCTATCGGTATAGGCTATAAATAGCACAATACCCTAATCCTTTGTAAGCTTTTGAACAATGAATACTAAGAAGCAGTTATTATCATTTGCAATCACTAGCAATCATACACACACAATCACTAACACACACTGATATCATAAGCATTTATCATGGGTTTCCGTACCATGATTAATGTTTTTTAAACACTGATATATGTTGGACCAAAAGAACCAATGAGCCAGATCAGAAAAACCTTTTACGTCCCACAGATATCACAACAACTGCTGAAGACTTCAACAGCTGATGATGACAAAGTCTGAAGACATCGGCTGAAGTACAAAGACTGAAGACAACAACTGAAGACATCAGCTGAGGACAACAACTGAAGACATCAGCTGATGACAACAACTGAAGTTCAAGTCTGAAGTCAAGTACTGAAGCCTTTAGAGTTTGTCACAATAGCTGAAGAAGTATTCTTCAGTTGTTGTGATGGTTTCCTTTCAGTCTTTTCTTTTCAGTAGTTTCTTTTCTATTTCAGTACTTGTAAAACGTCTGAAGAGCATGTTCTTCAGGCGTTGTAGTTTCAGTAGTTTCTTTTCAGTAGTTGTAGT
>BJCO01834687.1:0-12125 GCA_018326465.1 Flaveria floridana | reverse complement strand
TAATTGACTTTCTCCAAGGTGAGCGAACCATTAGAAACTTCGCCTTGGCCTATCATTTTTCCGCCTTTCTTGTCTCCGGCAAAAGCAACATAACCACCATTGATTATGCGGTAGTTAGTCAATAAATCTTTAAGCCCCGTCATATGTCTGGAGCATCCACTATCAACATGCCACACACTATTTACAAGCTTAGTGGATGACTCCTGCAATAATATCAAGAGAGAGTTAACCAGGTGAAATGGGAACCCAAGTTTGAACAACTTTAGGTTTAGCTGAAAGAGATTTCTTACAAAAGAAATTATTAACTAATTGATTCAATTTACTCCCAAAAGAATTTCTATTAACATGTCTAAGATGTAACTGAGGACAGTGCTTAACAACATGATCATTTTTACCACATTGAAACAGTGTGATTTTAATCTAGATTCATTATGTAATGAAGTAGGAAGTTTATCAATGCATATTTCTTTATCACATTCAGATAATCTTGAGTCATCATCACTGTATACCTCATTCAAGTTAACAGAGCTGACTTTATTTGAAAAAAAATGATTATGTGCTGACGACAATGAAGTGTTATCTGAAATACATGCGGTACTAGTACCACTAGTACTTGCCTCAGATTAAGATGTAATCCTGTCATTAAACAAAGAAATTTTTGCAGGTATAAAGGATGGAATGGGGTGAGAAAAGAATTTTTCAAAAGAGTTAGTTTTTGTTTCCTCATCACTTATCACAGTATAATCAGACAAAGGATCAACACAGTCAACAGATGAATCAACATCACGATCCACAACATTTAAAGAACAAACAGAAACATTACTAGAACAGAGCGAAATAGAGTCCTTTACAACATCACTAGAAACAAAGACAGAATTTAAACTAGAGTTATGATCTAAAACAGAATACTGAGGTTCAGGTGTACTAAGGCTAAAGCATCCAAGCCCTCTAGTCGGTCCATAATCGTAGTCCTAACGAACATGCATAGGATTTACACCTTCTGAACCTGGAGACATACTGTTAGTATCTGCTTGGATTAAATCATTAGAATGATGGGGAATGGGCATAGGTGAATAACAGTAAGTACTAGGAGGGGGATAAACCTTAGCATCTTCATATCCCAAACCTGTTTTAATCCTAGCCCCATGTTGAGATTTACATAAATTATCATGTTTCATTCCCGATATGGTCCCTTTATCAAGTTTTGACTGAAGCTTGCTTGTCTCAAACTCAGCTAGAGCAACCCTTTCAGTCAAACTGTTAACCTCAACGTTTCTTTCTAAAACAATTCTTTTTAAATGATCATATTCTTTTAGTGCTTCATTTAGTTTAACAAAGTATTTTGACTCATTTATTTTAAGCTCGTCGTTCATTCATTTCAAATCTTTTTCATTATCAATCAATAAACGATTAGCCTTATAGACCCTAAATAATCTGATTTTGCATGCAGATGAACACATATCTTGAATTACCTCATTTGGAAGTCCCATCACCACCTTCTCAGCTGCAAGAGCTTTATCACATTGATACACCGGAGTACTCGACTTGTTTTCCTCTATGGTGGTAGCAGCATTATCATCATTCTTTTCTAGCTCTGTGGTTTAAGTTCCTTGCTTTCCGCACTCCTTCTGATTTTCTTCTTTCGAACACTCCTTCTCTTCAACTCCATCATTAAACTCCTTAAATGGGTCAAAATCTTCCTCACAGTTCATCTTCATTTCCTCTTCCTTAATCTCAGCCACTAACGCTTGATTAACTTCTTCTCTTGTCTCTTCAGCTTCTACGCTCCAGTCAAAGTTGGAAATTAGAGCGGTCTCTTTCTTGTGACTCGTCTCGTCTTTACTACCACTAGCAACTAGTCTTGGAATTCCAGAGTTATTAGGATCAGTGATGATTGGCAATGGACATTCTCGTATAAAGTGTCTCAATTGCTTGCAATTGAAGCATCTCAGCTTGGACTTAACAAAACCCAATTTAGAGTTGGAGATTTGACCTCCAAAATTCTTTCCACCGGTCCGTTCCATAAATCTTCGGGCTCTAAACGTCAACATTGCCATTTGCCACTGCATATCGGTCTCTTTGAGATCATCTGGATCCACTTGATACATGTCCTCCATTGTCATTCCTTTACCTTTCAAATCTCCAGCAACTAATGCTTCATAAATTTGAACAAACATCCTGAAAAGGGCCATAGTCTCCACTAGAACAGAAGTAGCAACAGATGCTTTCAAGTTCCCTTGCTCTTTCCCCGGGTTACTACAACTTCCAGAATAATCACATAAGTTCACTCCTCCTTGACGCTTTGCCTGCATTGGAGAGCTTGCAGCGGAAGATAGCAATGCAGCATTCTGTGAATAACCGGATGTGGGCATAATGCAGCATTCTGGAGAGCTTGATCAGCTTGTTAATCACATCCATTAGCTTATAGTCAGCGAAGTTTCTTTCTTGTTTCAACATTCTCACTTGTAAACTCCACTAAGGTGGAAGAGAGTCTAGAAGCTTATTCACTTGCTCGTGATTTCCCAACTGATCATCATACTTCTTTAAGGTACTTGAGACAGACAGGAAGCGATTAATAATGTTAGTAAGGTCTTCATTCTTGTGTCACACAAATGAATTGAACTCCTTTTGAGCTTGGGCCTTCTTATCTTTCCTGAGATCCTCATTCCCATCATAGAACTCATACAAGGCATCGTATAAGGATTTTGCGTCTTTGTACTCAACAAAGCGATTATAAATATCAGGTGCAAGACATAATGTCAGGGCTTCGAAGGCTTTCTAGTCTCGGTCAATCAGCTTTTGATCCTTTTCGGTGAATGTGGACGAGTCCGTGTTTGGAGATACAGTTCCACCGATAGTAACGGTTGCCTTGTGCGGTCCAGTGATGATTGAATCCCATTGATTGTGGTCGGTGTAACAGAAGAAGGCCTTAAGACATCTCTTCCAGTCTTAAAAGTTATCCCCGTTAATGAGTCTAGGAGGTCTATTGGGGGTAACACTCTCTAAATCAGCAAGGGTGAGAGTAGTCATCTTGGACATGATAGTTTCGTAGGAGAAAAAGCAATTTCGCTGGGAGATATTCGCTGACTACTAGTTTTGCCTGGACGAAAGTACTTAGTTTCGGGCGAAAGTGCTGATTTTGACAGTTTCGGCAGCAATTTCGCTAGCCAGAGGCTGTCTAATGCTTAGTTTCGCTTGGAATTTCGCAGGAAACAAGCTTGAACTTTCGTTCAAATTACTTTCGGCAGCAAGTTCGCACAAATGTCACACGATCACAAATGAACTTTCGTTCAAAATCCCTAGTTTCGCACCAAAAAGAAGACATGAGAAAAATATAGTTTCGCTGAAGAAACTAATAATTTCGCTGGAAGAAGTGCTAGTTTCGCTAGAAGAACAAAAAACCCTTTTAAACCCCAAGAACAATCGAAAATCACCCAAATCTCAATGAATTTGAAATGAGATGATTCACGAAGCTTCCTCAAACAGAAACAAGCAAGATTCAATAGATGTTCATGACAAAAACACTCTGTTTTGATATAGAAATGAAGAAATGATGGTATTGAGCAAAAATAACCAAAAACCTCAAACAATCAAGAGCACTAAGGCTCTGATACCATTTTGTTGGTTCATTGATCGGTTTTTCAGTGAAGAAGAATGCTTGAATCGTTCAATACCAAACACACACAACAAACACTAAGATATGACGATCAAAAGAAGACCAAAATGCTTTCAAATAAGTTTTAATAATGAACAATACTCAATGAAATGAAATAAGCTCAATATATTCTGGAAACACAAGCTTACAATAGCCTCTTGCAACAGTAATACTCGATTAGGGTTTTTGCAAGGATGGCTAACAATGAACAAAATGAAATCTATATATAGCAGCCGTAGTTTCACAGATAGTTTCGCTGTAAGCGAAACTGTGCTGCCGAAACAGTAGTTTCGCCCGGCAGAAACTATCAGTTTCGCCGGGTGAACATATAGCTGACTGTGAGGGAAACTATAGTTTCGCTCACAGTTTCACTAGATAGCTAAAGATACAAATAAACAAAACAACTTACAAAAGTAATCTAACATAAATCCTATTACATAGAAAGATAAACAAATACTAATCTAATGTGAGTCCAACCTATTCTTGATCTTCACTCGCTGACATACCTTGGCTCTACTTGAGACATAAAGCATCGATAAGCACCATTGTGTAAGTATCCCTTTTCCTTGAATGTAGCATAATCAGCTGAGTATAGCGGATTTCTTGTCTGAACTCCCGATAGAATATTCCTGATGATGTTGTCCAGGGGATGATGCATATTAACTCGAGTTCCAGGAGTGGTGGGTATGGTAACTTCATTATCCAGATTCTGAACTATTGGAGTATGCGGTTCAGAAGTTCCAGTGGCATCATGATCCGATGCACGTGTACTTTCTGTGGTGGGAACCTGCTCCTCCTGGTTTGCAGTCTCAGTTTCAACAGCCTCATCATCAGAGGAAGAATCACTTACTTCAAGCTCTCCCCCTGAAGGGCTATAAGTATCTTCTAATGAAACCGATGATATCGAGTCTTGTGTAGGAGTGTTCAGAACATCATACATCATTCGAGCAGGTAACTCATCATCAGAATGGAAAGGAGGGAGATTGAAGGATTTAAAAAATCCATCATAATCGAAGAAGAAGGAAGGTCCTTTTCCTGCATGGGGGGTGGTGAATCTTTGGACATCAACGTTTCACCACACTTCTACCTGACCAGTTGAGTTATTGTAAACCCTTTTGTCTAGTATACTGTATCCAAGGAAGATACCTTCATCTTCCTTCTCATAGAACTTCCCAGTCTGATTTTTCTTTAGCAGCATACAGGGTGAACCAAATGGTTCCAGATACTCTAAATTTTGTTTACATTGTTCGAGTAGCTCATAACAAGTTTTTCCATGACGTTTGACTACCAAGACCCGATTTAGAGTGTAACATGCATTAGCCACCACCTCGTTTTAAAATTGAACTGGCAGTTTGGAGTCAGCTAGCATTGTCCTTACTATCTCTATCAAGCTCTGATTGTTCCTTTCAGTAACACCATTCATTTGTGGAGGGTAGGCAGAGGTAAATTGATGAACATTTCCTTTTTCTCATTAGAAGGCCTCCATCCACTAATTCTTGAATCCTGTCCCGTTGTCTGATTGAATCCTTTTTAGTTTCAGCTTGTAGAGAGACTCCAATGTGGTAACAAAATGTTTGAATGATTCAAAGGTCTCTGATTTAGCTCTCAGAAACATCACCCAAGAGAATCTTGAGTAATCATCCATCACCACAAAGTAGTACCAATCCCCGGCTATGCTTTTTGTGCTGACTGGCCAAAAAGATCCATGTGTAGAAGCTCGAGAGGAATGTCAATAGAATTAACCTTCTTTGCTTTGTGAGACTTCTTGGTCTGTTTCCCTTTCTTACAAGCGACATGGAAATCTGGGAGCTGGAAATTCTTGACTCTAACTTCATCTACCAGATATTTTTAAACCAGATGATTCATCTTCCTGGGATTGATGTGTCCTATTCTCCTGTGCCAGGAGACTAAATCTCTTTCTGTTTCTTTTGACAAGAAGCACTGAGCAGTAGACTTAGTTGTGGAGGCTTTTGATATGTCCAAGACATAAAGGTCGTTATTTGGAAGCTGCTATTAGAACATTATCCTCCTCTATAACATACTTCTTCTTTAGTATGTAGCACCTCTTATTGTCAAACATAACCTTGAACCCCTTATCACAGATTTGGGAAACAGAAAGCAAGTTGTTCTGTAGTTGCTGAACATAGTTGACTTTGTCAAACTTCACTTTTTCGTTTCCCACTTCGCCTTGCTCGGTGATGTAACCTCCTTTATTCCTAGCGAATCATACGTGTCCCCCTTTAATTTTCTTGATGTTGAAAAGGAGGGATAAATTCCTAGTCATGTGCCTGGAAGCCCCACTATCCATAATCCAGGTATTAACGATAACGCTGTAGCGGACACTCTACACATACAAAGGAAATGATTAGTTCAGGTTTGGGACCCAAGCCTTAACTGGCTTGGGTATCCCAGAGGTGTCACACATCATGAACTCAACCCACTGACCTTCAGAGGATGAGAGCACATCTTTCTTCTTCTTGTCTTCACTATCAGACACATTACTTGATTTTTCCTTCCATAAACCAGTTCTGTGTAAGGCCTGTTTGTGGTAAACAGATGACTAGCTTATGGTTTGAACTTTAGGTTCACTAATAATCCTAGATTTAACCTTAGGTGGCACAGCTTCGGTTTGAGCTTGTCTGTGTTGACTTTGGTGTTTTGGAGGAGTATTAGATCTGATTTTAGAAAATCTTGGTTTTTCATCATAAAAAAGTTCAATTTTCTTTTTAGGTGTCTGATGGTAAGGACAATTTGGAGCAATATGTCCTCGTTTTCCACAACTGTAGCAGGATATCCCTTCGATAGTATGAGGAAAGCGTTGATGTGGGGTTGAGGTTGGTCGGGGGCAGGGTACTTTCTCTTCCCTTTTAGATGTTTCTCTTTCTTTAACAAAGTTAATTGTTTTGATATTTGGAACATCTTTTGCTTTCATTTTATTTAGATTTTGATGACTTGCACGTTTAGTGTTCATTGACTTACTGGTTAGGTTCTGAAATAGACGTTTGTGAACCTGGCCCGTAGTTAACCTTTTTAATTTTATCAGTCAAGTCCTCAACAGGCATCTTATCTTTAGATCTAAAAGTAGTATTCTTCTGTTCAGTGATAGACTTCACAGGTTTACACGTAGAATCCGGATCACTGACAAGAGGAGTAGACACCACATGATCCTTTACCGGGTTATTCTTGATTGGTCTACATTTAGTGTTCAAAAGGATAGCATGTGGTGGCGGTACTACTTTATAACCTAAACCTTCCCCTCCATTTCGTTCTTTCACTAGGTTTTGAACTATGTGTGAAGAACTTGCCAAACTGTGCAGTTTTTGTTTTAAAGATTCAATTTCGACTTGCAAAGCTGCTTTCTCCTTTTTAGTTTCTTCTAAAGAGTTTAAATAGAACTTAATATCATTTAATTGATTTAAAGCAACAACCTCAGTTTCCCTTAATTGTTTCCCTAACAGTTCTATCTTTTCTTTGAAGCTGCACTCATTTTGTTTTAACACACGATTTGCTTCAGTGTAGAGTTGTAAATCATTTACTAGATTATCATTGTGTTCTAATATCCT
The DNA here is from genome assembly GCA_018326465.1 of Flaveria floridana. NCBI lineage: Eukaryota > Viridiplantae > Streptophyta > Magnoliopsida > Asterales > Asteraceae > Flaveria > Flaveria floridana. The sequence continues at coordinate 4,907 of BJCO01834687.1, read as the reverse complement.
TGCAAATTTTAAATCAATGCTTTCTCTAAATTTTTCACATTCAGAACAAGCATGTTTATCAAATAATTCGTCTTTAGAATATACCTGTCTAGAAGCAGACGAATCAGGCATCAGTGCAGTGTCAGACTCTTTAGTGACTTGAGACTCTGAGTTTGCAATATGTATCTCTTCTTCAACCAAATGATCAACAACCTCCATAGCTTCTTCAATATCTGAACGTGCATGCTCAACTATGATGTCTCCCTCACTAGCAGATCCATCGTCCAAGGTGTCAACTAATGCAACATTTAATTCACTCTCAAATACGAATCAGAAGGACCAGTGTTGTCCTTCGTAACCTTGTGCAACCAAGGCCTTTGACTCTTTACTTGAAGATGATGCTCCAATCTTATCCTTGTCTTAACGGTTGAACGTAGGAAAAGGATTTTGATTTCCAGTCTTCTTTGGCTTTACACACTCACATTTGAAGTGCCCCTTTTCTCCACAGTTAAAGCACGTGACCTTGGTTTTATCAAGCCCAAATGTCATATCTTTAGTAGCAACCAAGTTCTACCCCGACTTCTTGACAAACTTCTTTGCTCTTCTGACAGCACTAGCCAAGGCCCACATAATATCCATACGTTCCAGCTCAGTTTCATCAACTTGCTCATATTCCTCGTCAGCAAAATGACAGTTCCCAATCTTACCAGCAACTAACCCATCATACGATTGAACAACAACAGCTAGAAGATCCATATGTTCTTTAGCAACTTCCACGGTGACATTTCCAAGATTCTCGGTCTTTAACTTGGTAGTATTAGCCTCAAGAACAATGTATTGGGCTCTAGATGACCCTGACGTTTCGGTTCCCGATGAACAATTGTGGGAAGGAGCAGAAGAGTTAGACACAAACGTCGTTTGGAGAGGTGCACCTGATGAGGCAGGGGTTAGTGTAGGATTCTTTATGCCCAAGACACGCAGAATATTGATGCGGTTAGTACGTCATGATCCAAGTTGGGTTATACCCAATAACAAGCTTAGAAAACATAAATTAATATTTAATTGATGATATGATCATGCAATTAAATATTTACAACAATTTAGAAAATGGGTTTTCTAAATAAGTTGCATATGAGATGGAACAAAATATTAGGATATTTTGTTCAATAATATTATTTGAAGTGTTATTTAAATTAGTTAGATAACATCAAATAATAAAAACAAGTGTATAAGTTATACAATTAAAAGGTTAGTTGTACAACAAATTAAAAGACTAGTTTAAATAATGTTAGTGTTCAAGTTTAAGGGGGAAACCTTTTTTAAAAAAGGATTTCGGCCGCCCCCCCTTTATTACCATTGGCTCCTTTTGTTTTCTTGGATACAACATTATAACAACTAGTCTTACACTCAAGACTTCTCTAATCTCAATACATGCAAAACAAAAGAAAACCTCTCTCTCTCTAAAAAGCTCTCGGCATTAGCAGCAGCATTTTGGAGTTTTGAGTGCTTCTTTGGTGTAATTCTCCCTAGCAAGAAGGTGTTTTGCTATCAAGCTTGGGGTATACAAGCTTGAGGGATCCTTTTCTTGGAGCCTTGGCCGAATTTTGAGCACCAATCTTCTCCCTTTTGGTCGACTATCAAGCTGCTGGAAGGTAGTATTTCACAGCTCATTGTAGCTGTGATTTTATGTACTTTTACATACGTTCATAGCTTGCTTATTCACATATAATGATCCTTTGTATATGTCACCATAAGAACATGAAAAATCAGTTTTATAATCATGTTAGAAAACTTATATCCGCTGCATTTTTCAGAAAGTTTAAGAGGTTAAACTTTGTTTTATCTTCTAACAAAACCAACAGAGACGGGAGAAAAAGGAAAATGACCGTTCGACTACCCCTCTAACCCCCCCTTCTTGCGGCCGTTCTTACCCCCTCCCCTCTCTTTCCCTTATAAATACCTTCCCACTCTCTCATTTGTTCTCTCTTTAGTTCATTTCAAAAGAAAAAAAAATCATCTCTCCCTTTCCTTCTCTTAAACTCACGGCCACACCACCACCACCATCTTCATCTTCGTTTTTCATCCAAGTTCTTGGAGATTTAAGCTTGGAATCCCGAGTTGGAAGTGTTCCTAGCAAAAAGTGGAGCTCGTTGGTTGTAAAGCAAGAAGAAAATCATCATCTTACAACTTTTTTTTTCGTGTGAATAGCTTCTAGGACTAAGGTATCTTTAATCTTTCGTTTTAGTTATGTTTATGTTGGATAATGGCTACCTAAAAGCTATAGTTGGTTCATCCAAGTAGAAGTTTAGTAAAAGATGGGTTGAAATCTTAAAATGATGATCAAAAGTGAAGTATTTTGTGTATGCATGTGCGTGTATGTATGACCGTATGCATGTATGTGTGTATGTTGTTGTTTGGGTGCTTGAAGGTTGCTTAATAGTGCCTTGAATGTTGTTTGATCATTCATGCAAGTATGGATAACGTTATAAATGGTTTAGAACTGAATATTTCAATGTTTTGATGAAGGATTTTGATGGATTTAAGGTGTGTATGAATGTCGTATATATATATATATATGCATGTATTGGTTCATATCTTGCGAAATGTGATGAAATGAGACTTGATCTTTGACATGAAATTAGTTGTTTGTTATGGATAGTTTAGAACAGTAAGTTGGGATATAATGTAGCATGAAAACATTATCGACGGATCATTGTTTGGTTGATTAGAATGATTATGGTTGAGATTTACGTCGAAATGCAAGCTAGACTAGGTGTTTTTGTATGGAATAAAAGGAACTAGTGAAATCTGGAACTAGGACTGTAATGTGATGATATTTTATGTCCAAATAATGTATTTTTGATAATATGTATGATTCTGGGTGATTGGATGCATTATATTACGTTTTAGGCTTAACTAGTCGTAAAAACGTTGACTTTTGGCATGAAGATTAGGCATAATATGGGTCTGAGTTTTAATCAGTAGTTATGAACTTGTTGTATGTATTATTTACATCCATATGAGGTACAATTGGTTCATGAAGTGATACATGTGTTTGAACATGTTTTATGATGCCTAAATGGTCACTTATGCGTAGAAATTGCCATGATTTATAGACTTTTATACCAAGTTGGTTAAAGTTGTTTGATTCATGAAATGTGATTTAGGAGTTATGTACGTATACATATATGAGTGTTTTTATGTGTATTTTGGTTACAATTTTCACATGTATGAAAAAACACGATCTTTGTATATGATCGTTGTTAAACAAATTTGAACTTTTCTTATTTTGGAAATGTCTTGACAAAATCCTGTGGTTTGTAGTTTAAAACTTATGTTTTAACGTTTGCCTATATATCATGTTGGTTTCCAACTATGTCATCGCCATGCTTAATGCATATACAATTCTGCTGCGATATTCAACGTCGTTTTTGGGGTGTGACAAATGATATGCACTAAGCCGGACGTGTCATGCGCTTTGAGCATGACAAGCCGATACCAACAAAATTCTGGAAACAGTCATTGGATGGCTGTTAAGAACATACTTAAGTACCTAAGGAGGACCAAAGATATGTTACTAATCTATGGATCTGGTGAGGAGGAACTCGTAGTAAAGGGTTACATGGATGCGAGTTTCCAAACTGATCGAGGTGATTCACGATCACAATCGGGGTACATTTTCATCTTGAATGGAGGAGCAATCTCTTGGAAGAGCTCTAAGCAAGATGTGATGACTTTATCAACTACAGAGTCAGAATACATCGCCACTTCATTAGCAGCTTAGGAAGCTGCATGGTTAAAGAAATTCATTGCTGATCTAGGGGTGGTCCCTTCCATTCAGGACCCCCTAGAAATTCTTTATGATAACGAGGGTGTGATTGCTCAAATCAAGGAACACCGTGCACATCAAAAGACTAGGCACATTGAACGGAGATTCAACTACACAAGGGATGAAGTTGAAAAGGGAAAGATAAGTATTCGCAAGGTTCACACGGATCAAAACACTGTGGATCCACTCACGAAGCTTCTTGAAAAGGCAAAGCATGAAAGTCATACTTGTGCCATGGGACTTCAATATTCTAGTGACTGGATTTGATCTTTAATTTTGTATTTAGATATTGTAACACTTTATTACTTGAATAAATTATTTAGTTATAATGATTCAACTAATATTCCTATTTTGCATGTTTAAAATCTATGAGTAAATCATTTACTCAGAACGTCCGTAGTCGTTCATAGTTGTGGGAACAAGTATGAAGGTAAGACTATTATGAACTTGGATTGGTAGATATTCATATGGATGAATATAGGGCAAAGGGTTGCTACAAAAGTTCATAGATATTTATGGGATACAAATATCGGACTGACCTGCATCTCAAATATTACTACATGGAATCTTCCTGATTGATCATAAGTAATTTTGAGTAAAGGCGAATATCATTTGGTATCCTCTGACCTGAGATACATATTGGGTCTTGATATTTACAAAATATTATGCTTTGACTTAGTTCTTCGCTGTTCTGAAACATGGCAGTACATAAGTCTGAGTTCAGGTATAATACAAGGTAATTGTGAGAGACGTATGTAGTCAAGATGAGATTTGTCCCTCTTATTCGTTGAGAGTAAGAAGTCTAAGGCCTGATAAAGTTAAATCAATGGAGAATGATCATTCTGTGTCTCTGGGATTTTACATGACATCTGTGACAAAAGGATAGATGATTGATTCACCTAAAACATTTCGAGTAAGGTACTTGAAGGGGATGATGTTATTGAATGGCACTTAATCATACGTATTAAGGGTAGTAAACCGTTGTTAGGTGGTATTTACTGCTTGCATCAATCTTATATGAATCTTGTGCAAGTGGGAGATTGTTGGATCTTGTATGCCCAAGACACATACAAGATTGATGTGGTTAGTACGTTATGAT
>BJCO01834686.1:0-14441 GCA_018326465.1 Flaveria floridana | reverse complement strand
ATTTGCTACAGTGAACAAATGCTGACAAGTATTTGTTCATCCGCATTTGCTACAGTAAACAAATGCTGACAAGTATTTGTTCTTCCGCATTTGCTACAGTGAACAAATGCTGACCAGTATTTGTTCTTCCGCATTTGCTACAGTACACAAATAGTGGTGAACATTTCTTCAACCGCATTTGATACAATAAATTTAAAACTTGGGTGCATTTGTTTTAAAACTTATTAAATTTTGAAATCCATATTAAGTTGACTATATAAACCAAAATCGAAGAGTCATTTAATACCTTTCAAAATTGAGAGACTTAAAAAGTGAGACGAGCGCCATTAAAGTCATTTAATACCTTTCGATTCACTACAACAGTATTATCGAGGAAAAGGTGAAAATTCAAAATGTTCATAACCCTAACTGTCGGACATTCATCAGGAACATGAACTTAGTAAACTAGCTCAAGAAAGAATCATGCAAAATCAAACAAGTGTTCATGAACCATTGACAATTTCGACAGAAAGACACATGCTAAGCATGTAAAAATCAACAAACAAAGGATTTTCATAAGTTCAGTTCGTCGTATGAACAGGGCATGTCAAAACTAAAATGTTGAAATCAAAAGACAACTCAATGGTTAAAATGAGTTAAAATTGAGAGAGGATAATCAATACAATCAGGAATAACTCATTAAAATGAACATGCATCACTAAATCAGATTAGGTCAAATGTATATGAAACAGTATACATGAACACTCAATTTTGACCAAGAAAAGTCAAACTGTTATAAACTTAGTCTGATTTATGATAAACCCTTTTGATATATCTTATTCATTATTCTAATACATATGCCTTGAATGCAGGGTACAATGGCAAACCTTACATGGAGCAAGCTCCATAATGTTAGTGGTTTTCTTGACCCTGATGTGTCTGAGGCTGAAGGATTAAGGGACATCATCAGATCCTTCTAACCACAAGGGTTGCCTATGCTATGATAGTGAGACCCATCATCTATGAGACCTTCATTAGGTCATGTTGGGGAACAGCTGAAGTGGTAGAAGTTGATGGTGTGAGAACCCTGACTGGAAGAATCACTGATGATCATTCTCTAGCCATTACTGAGCAAACTGTGAGACAGTGTCTATAGTTTGGAGATGATGCAGACTCCCCTATAGAACTTGAACATGATGATATCATGACCTTCTTTGCCAACATTGGCTATGAGGGTGGATATGAAGGGAAGCAGATTATGAAAGGGTTGGTAGATCTGCAATGGAGATTTCTGATATACATGTATCAACATAGCTTATCTAAGAGGAAGACTGGATGGAATGATATCCCAGTGACAACCTCCTCTGCTATTTGTGCTTTATGCACCAATCGTTCATTTAACATGTCTGCATACATCTTCAATGGATTGGTCTCAAATGTCCAAGAGGGTAGAAGGCACATGTTCTTGATGTACCCCAGATTTATACAGTGCTTCATCAATTAAGCCTTTCCTGATCTTGCACAAGTAGGACCAGTGATGGACATTCCTCACTATAATGCGAAGTCCTACAGGAACATTACAAAGAGAGATCCGAGGAACTTCTACAGTGGTACTTTCTTCCCTCTGTTGCCATGGATGCAGCAACACATCAATCAAGGAGGAGTACAAGAACTAGAGGCTCCTGCTGATGAGCCTGCTCATGAAGAAGAACAAGCAGCAAGTTCTGAGGATAGACAGAGGTTGGTGTCACCACATGGTGATGTAGGTGGTGATCTACACACTGGACCTTCTGTGCATGAAGCTGGTGTAGTCTCACCATTTATGCCTTCACCATTACCATCACCCCAAAGATCACCAATCCCATCTCAACAACCTCAACCTATCATCTCACCCCATACCTTACCTATACACTCACCCATTCACTCACCTCATACATAACCCATACACTCACCCATTCATTCACCTCATATTTCACCAATTCATCACTCATCCATATCTCCCATTCACTCATCTCCCTCTACTACTCATGCTGAGTTTGGTGACCCTGCCAGCTCCACACATGAATCCAAATCATCATCTGATGATAAGGATGATCAGATGCCCATGCCTGTAAGGCAGGTGACTTCAGAAGCTGCTCCTTCTGAGAGCTTTGCTGAATCAGAGATCAACAAACCAGATGAAAAAGATGAGATGATCTCTGAGCTTCTGAAGAAAATATCAAAGATGGATACTCTCCTGAAAAGAAGATCTGGTATCATTCAAGACAGACTTCTTGAGATGGATGAAAAAGAAAGAGAGATGAAAGAAATGAAGGGAAAGCATGAGAAGGAAATGAAAGAAAAAGAAAAGGAGATTGATATGTTAAAGGAGGCTCTCCAGCAATCAAAGGATGAAATAAGTGGTCATGTGGACACTCTCAATATCCAAACAATAGTCATGGAAGATCAAGAAGAGGTTATTGAAGAACAGTCCATTATGATCCGTGACCTTGAAAGAGAAGTGGAAGTTCTCAATAAGAGAGTCTTTGAGATGGAAATGCTTGTCAAACTAAAGCAAGAGGCTGAGAAAGAAAAAGAAGATGAAGGTGATAAGAAGAAAGAAAAGAGAATGAGAGGGAATGACAAAGATGATAGTGATAAAGAATCATCTGGAGACAGTGGTGATGACTCCCCTCCAGCCAAAAAGATAAGATTCACTGAGCCTGAAATGAGGCAGAAACTAGTGGCTCTAAACCTAGTGAATCAATGCTTGAATCATCTAGCTTGGAGATGATTGTATACTCAAAGCAGCCTGAATAAGTCCACACTGAAGAGACTGAGTTTAGTGACATGATGAAAGACCTAGACATGTTCTCTGCTGAAGAATTTGTCATTGATAAGGATTTCTAGGACTTCATAGTGAACCAAAGGACTGACACTGAGCCTTTTGTTGTCATACCTCAATCTCCAGTGCCAATTGAAAAGGAATTGAGTATGCAACTGGTTCCTGCTGTGTCACTTACTGATGAGCAAAAATAAATGATCAGACAGCTATGTGAACAACAATTACAAGAAGAATAAACAGTGGCTGCAGCTGTACATATTCCTGAAAAGGAACAATCTCAAGAACCACCACAAGAAGCTGAAATAGCTGAACCCTCTTTTGGCCCAAGCATGCAAACATATGCCAGAAGAAGGAGTTATCTCGTTGAAAAGGCTAGGGGGAAGAAGCCAATAGTAGAAGAAGAACCAGTGAAGAAAAAGTAGAAAGATGACACAAGGAGTCTAGCAGCTATTGCTGGATTCTTGGATGAACATGAACAAGCAGAAGCCTTATTGAAAAAGAAGGCATAAGTAATTGACTTAGAAGAAGGAGAAATTCCAGGTGGATACATGGTTGATGAGCCAGTGATCAGCAAAATCCCTGTGAATGAAGAACCTTTTGTCTTTGAGTCAGCTGAAAAGGCCAAGTCTGATGATTTGATGAAGAAGGCCTTATTTTTGATTGAGCATGGTTATGATCCTGATGAAGTCTTTGGGATGACATATGAAGGGATGCTAGCAGAAGAAGAAAAGTTAAACAAGCTGCTAGATCTAACTTTTAAGACTGAATATGAGAAGACCCAATCAACCAAAGCTTCTGAGGTCAAGGCAACAAAAGCCAAACCTGCTACTCCTCCTCAACCTATGTACCCCGATCCCTACAGCATGACAGATAAGGAGATGAAGGATTATCTGTCTGCTCAAGGATTCGCTAAAAGAAAACTGGGGAACATGAAAACCAATTCCCTAAGGGCTGTTGTCCTTAGGATGATACTTGAAAAGAAAAATAGGTTAAAAAAGATGGAGGAGGAGATCACCAGTACCCAACCGAGAACAAGAGTTTCAGCTCAAGATATGAGCCTCACTTAGGGAGATCATGATTCCCTGGCACCCATTCTCCACAGATACCCATGCTGAGCCTTCACAACTAGAACTACATGAAGGTCTCACAACAGCTGAAATGATAAAGGGTGTGTCTACTCCAAAAGGCAAGACAGATCAAAAAATTATTGCCTGGAAGTATGACAGTGATTGTAATATGTTCATGGTGAAGAGAATATCCTGATTAGTCCAATTCTTCATAGAGTACTCTGCTCTGGTGAATTCTCTGATGATCCATGATCGAAAGGATCTAGTCAATCTAAGACTGATAAATCACAAGGCTATGTTCAGGGGATATGAATTTGAGGACATTCTAAGGATGTTCAAGAGAACTGACAACTTCAAATCATTGAACACTATCTGCATGAGGAAGGATAGATCTTTTGTCAATCCCCTTGAGAAAAAGAAAAGGAAATTAGCTGAAGAAGTGGTATTCCCTGAGCTTAGGGTAAAGCCCACTGAATCATTGAAGAGAAAGATGGTTGCTGGTACTCACACACCTATGCCAATCTCAAATGTTTATTATGATGAGAAAACATATGAGTTGGTGATTGAAAGGAAGTACATATTAGAGAATCATATATCCACTACATCTATACAAGGCACTTCAGGGAGATCAGAAATAAGTTTGGTGAAGCTGATATGTACTTCTTTCTAAAGTGCATCAAACTCCTGAAGATGGCCTATGACAGAGTCATCAAGAAGAAAGAGCAAAGGAGGAAGAAGAAGACTCCTTTGTAGTTTGGAAACATTATGAAGTTAGAGGTTGATGCTGATGGATCTTTACTGATTCACAGGGATGGGGTGTCTACTGTGTCATTCTGGGAGCCTGTGTCATTGAAGAAGCTGCCCATTGAAGCCATCCATACTATGAGCCAAATGAAGATACATGTACTGAGCAAAGAGAAGCTGGATGATGCAAGACAGTTCTCTAATATGATCAAGGCCATACTGGATCCTTCTTACACAGACCCTGATCTTGTGTCATCTCCTCCTACTGCATAAGACCCAGCAGAATCTTCACTAACTGATCCACCCTCAAACCTTTGAAGTACTTAGGCTGTATAATCCTTAGGGGGAGTATTGTTGGACCCTGAAAGGATCATACATGCCAATTCAAGGGGTGGATGTTTCATCTGCTGGTTTCTCCCTAAGTCCAAGAAGAAATGCCCAAGAAGAAGATCCTGCATAAGAAGAAGATTACAAGTGTCGGCTATCCGCATTTGTTAATGCGGATGACCAAGAACAAATGCGGACAGGGCATTTGTTCTTCCTCATTAACTAATGCGGACAGTCGATAAAATGCGGACAAGGCATTTTTTCATCCGCATTAACTAATGCGAATGACCAGCAACAAATGTGGCTAAGTGTTTGCTCATCCATATTAACTAATGCTGATGACCAAACACTAATGCGGCCAATAGAAGACCAATGCTGATGAAGAATTACTCATCCGCATTTGTCAATGCGGATGAAGAAAAGACAAATGCTGATGAAGACTTAGACTAAGGGTAGTTTAGTCTTTTTGTACAAGTTGTTAGTCAGCCTATAAATAGAATAGAATCCTCGTATGTGAGGGTGACTTTTTGTGTGACTTTTTGTAACTTTTGTGTTTTACGAGAATAGACAATTAGAATATACTTTGTTTCTCTCCCATGTTAGCTGCCTTGTTACTGTAGCTTGCTAAACCGTAGCATTTACTTTGTAACAGTTCATCTAATTAATACAAGAGTGCATTTATGAGTATATCAAGTGTTCAATGTTCATTGATTGCTGATTCCGCGTTTCAACCATTGACTCAATCGTCATATTCGATCCTTGTTGGTTCATATGAACAGAGAATATCATTCTCAAACCCAGTCAATAATGACCTAATTCTTGCTTTATCTTCTGAATTGATTGGAATTTAGTGAAGGTTTCATAGTTGTACACAGGAAGCACAATTCTTGCAAAATCAAATTCTTTCAGAACTTGCTTTATCTCAGACATGTCCATCTTCTCCACCATGTCATATGGAAATCCATTATTGATCAAGTCTATAAACATTGATGATTGGGCTCTTTCTTTAAGAATGCCTTCAGTAGAAAGTAGCTTATCAGAGTTAGACTTTGCTTTTTCATCAGATTTGGGAGATTCAATCTTTGTCGGTTCTTCCCACTCAGCATCAGTCTCAGGTTCATTATGTTGAATTGGTTTAAAGTAGATACATCTACTGAAGGAGTGTGTTTGGGAGATATTGTTTTTGCTTTCTTTGGAGACTTTTCAATTACAATCACCTCCCTTTGAATCTTTCCCAAGTATTTTCCTTTTCTGCTATATTGGATAGAAGTATCTTTTTGTTTCATCAGTGTAAGATTGACTTCTGGTGGGATTGTCACTTGAACAACTTCTTTAATTGGTTCTTGATGAGAAATATAGTCATGAGCAAATATCTTTTTCTTTAAAACTTCAATCTCCCCGTCTTTTGTTTTAAGTAGATCAGCTTGTTCAGAGATAGTATTCAGTGCTTTGTTTAACTCTAATCCAAGCTTCTCTTTTTCTTTTCTTTCTTTTTCAACTGACTCATTTAACTCAGTCACCAACTGATGCAATGCATCAACCACATCATTATTTGTTTGAGCATCTTCTCTCAGCTGTTTGATTGATGCTTCTTGTTGTGCCAACTTTACATCTTTTTCCTTCATTAACCTCTTCAATTCTCTCAGCCTTTCCAATCTTTTATTTGTTTTGATTATAAGATTATTGTATTTAGAAACCAAAAAGCTTTTGATCATATTAATCTCTTCATCTCTTAGATCATTCTTATGATAAGCTATGATATCAACAAAGTGATCTTCACGCTCAGCTTGATGTTCAACATGAGTATCTACAACTGCTTGTTCAACCTCCTCTTTATTTCCCTTTTCTTTTTCTAAACACATTTCTTTAGTGGCACCATCATTTACTTCATCATCATCTTCAAAAATTAATGGTTTAGTAAGTTCTGGGCTTTGAGTTGGGGAGTTAGATTTAACAAATAGGGAAGTTGAGATTTGTGGTGGTTCTTGTTAAGAAGGTGTTTGATTGAGATTTAGTGAAAATGGTTTTGTGGCAATTGTATTGAGAGATGTTTCTGATTGGGAAAGGGACAGAGGTTGGGTATGTTCACTTACTGGTGACAAAGGTTTGGTTGCAGTAGTGTTTAATGATATTTGTGACTAGGAAGGAGAGAAGGATTGTGTGTGTTTACTTGGTGTTGAATTGAGGCAACTGGTGGAGATTAGGATTGGTTCATTAGAGGTGTTAGTGGTGGAGAGTGTGATTCTTGTTCTGTTGGTGCAGGGGACTCAACATGTTGTTCTTCTTCTTCTTGCTGATTAATGAAGATCAGTTCTTATGGAATGTCTGCATTTTCTCCAAGCACAAGTGCAAACATTTCCATATCTTCTCCTTCATACTTCCCACTGATCTTGTTAAGCACTGATCTCCTCAAATGAACTTGCAAAAATACTCATCCTTCTCTATCAATGTTTGGCAATGCTACATTTATAATTAATTGTTGGAATCTAGGGTACATGTACATCTTGTCATCTTTCTGTACGCTAATGTCATCACATAAACATCCAAAGATGTATTTGGCATAATTATATCTTCTTCCCTCAAATATACCTATAATTCCAGAAGATATGTGCCTAGAGAATCTATCTAACCCAAATTTCCAATTGGATATGCACTTTAAGTAGGTGTGGCACAAAAATCTGTAGGGTTTGCACAGTCTTCCCTTCTTGATTTCTCCATTCTGGTAATCACCATCATACCCCATCAACTGAAAGATTCTCTCTATGTAATCATGTTCAAATACATCAGGATGGCCCTCTCCTTGTTCTCCTAATTCAAGCACTCTCCTGATTTTCCTTTCATCCACCCTCAATTCTTCATTTTGGATACTTGAGTGAATCAACAAATCATCGCCTTCCTCTTCTATTCTTGCTGATTTCCAATAATATATTATATGTGACTAATAGATGATTAGATCAGCAGATAGCACATAGAATAGCATGGGCCTCCTCAAGTAGTTGATGATGTCTTTGCATCCTTCAGCCACAGGGTCTTTAGAGTTAAGGAACGCACAAACGTTGTGTTCCATTGCAAATATATTTGCCATCTGCATAGTAAATTAGAAAATTAGGGCACAATGATTGAAGATTCAAACTTCGAAGTATATATATTAATTTTAAGGGTTTCGTTAATACTCAAGGAATCAAACAGTTGATTTTTGATGTTGTATCATATGATTTACCTTGATAATGTTGTTCAAATGATAAACTGAAGTCAAGTTTAAGTATGACTTGTTGTTAGGAGAGGGTAATTTGAAAGTTTGGCGGAAAGAGGGGTTTAAGGATTGAGAGTGTTTTTCGAGGTCTGAAAATCTTTCTAAAAAAGTGAATGAAAGTGACAACGGTCAAGCTTATCATTTATACACTCTCAGAATATATAAAACCTTTTTAATATTATAGGGCCCTCAACCCTCATTACCCTTCCATGGTTGTTTATTTTTCCGCATAAATTAATTCTTCCGTAGTAAGTTAATTCTTCGGCAGAACATCTACGGATGACTAACTTTTATTTTTTGAACTAAATCTACGGAGGTATAATTTGTTTTTCCATATGGTACCAATCTATGGAAAGAAATTATACTTTGTTAAATTATCAAAACATCCGCAGATTACCAATCTAAGGAAGGTCAAATTTTAACCTTGTTTTCAAGTTTCGCTGTAGCTTCTGCTCAAAGGCAAAATTTACACAGTAACTTCTACTGAAAGGCAAAATTTACACAGTAACTTCTGCTGAAAGACAAAGTTGGAAACTTATTTGTTGTATGATTTTAACATATTGTTAGGATCATTTGTTATTGTTCGACCTTGTTGACTTTGTTTCATAGCAAATGTACAAGAGATTGATTTGATTAAAAACTTCAGATTTCTTACAGCCAAGTTAGTGCTCAAGCTCCAATTTTCTTCTATTAAATTGGATAAGCTCATTTTTCATGCAAACTATTACTCCCCCTAAATTTGTGACATGAACTTTTGAATTTATCAGAAATTTATGTAGAGAATTGCATGAAATGTAATGATATGTCCATCTTATTAGAAATAACATAAGCAAACCTTTATAAGCATTTTTTTCATTTTGAATTTTTATTTATAAGTACAAATTAAACATGATAATGTTATTTACAAGCTTTGAATCATAACATGCGATCATACTATGACATTAAGCAACTTCCTAATGCATTTTATTTAATATTAGTAGACATAGATCTAGTGTTGATTGCAAGTATTAGGATCCACTTAAATCCAGACAAGAGTATATTCAACATGACATGCTGATTATCATGTTTTGGTTTTGATTAAAGATAGACAAATATGGACTCCATATTTAAATCACATTAGAGTTTCTCCTCCATTTATGAGTCAACTGATGACTTTTTCACTCTTGAAAACTATGTGCCTTATAGCATAAGCTCTATCTTAAGATTCGTTGAAATCTTATTAAGATTGATTAATTGATATGCACTTTAAGATAATATACAGTTGATCATGTTGGATTCATTTAGGGCTTATAGATGATCATCATCAGGTCACCAGGTATTTACTTCTATAACACGGAGTTGCCTTTAACCTAGGTCTTTGTTTATACAAAATAGAGGGATGATGATAATCATTATCAGATCAGTAGGTGTTTACTTTTGAAAAGCAAGGTTCTCATAAACCCAGGTCTTTTCTCACTCAAAACAAAGGGTATATGTTATGCAAAGATTGAAGTTAGAAGATGTTAGAACATAGTGTGTTTGGGTGAGTAATTTGATCACAGAAGGATAAGACTTACCTGCTTGCTCCTCAAAATGGAATTGCCCACAATTAGTCATCTAGTCATTATATTAGCCATGTACTAGTTGAGTTTATATTGAAGATGAATCTACTCATATATCAATTCACATCTGATCAGTCTTTATTATAAGTTAAAACAGGAAAGTAAGCAACGGTCTAGTGTACTATCATTTCCAAAGATATCAATGCTATTATAATAAAAACATATTAACAAGACAACTATTTTGGATTTTTATATGTTTTGTGATTGTTTTTGATGTTTTCATATGGAATAAGAGGAAGGACAGATCATGCTTTTCTTTGTTATGATGATTAATCTATGTTGATCATTCCTAAAGACTCATTTAACAAATTAAATCTCACTAAGTCAAAGGCTTTAGTGAATAAATCAGCAAGCTGATCTTTTGTATCCACCTTGATCAACTTGATCAAACCTTTTTGTGAGCAATCTCTCAGAAAATGATATCGAATTTCGATATGTTTTGTTTTACTATGTTGCACTGGTAGCAGTTATGAACATAGCAGCTAAGTTATCTATATAACTGGTTTTTCAAGTATTTGGTTTCGCAACCATAGTACTTGAGAGCAACTAGCTGAAGCAGTGATGTACTCAGTCTCAGCTGTGGATACTGACACATTTGTTTGCTTTTTAAACTGCCAAGGAACACGTCTTGGTCCTAAGAATTGACAACCACCGGTTGCTGATTTTTTGTTGTTGTTGCACACCCTCCAATGTCACTATTAGAATATGAATAGAGGTTAAAAACTCCTTCTTTTGGGATACCAAATTCCAAGAGCTGGCTTCCCTTTGAGGTATCTGAAAATTCTCTTAACTATATTCATATGTGACTCTTTGGGGTCTGATTGGTACCTAGCACAAACACACACAACAAACATTATACCAGGTCTAATAGTAGTTAAGTACGTTAAAGATCCTATCATTGATATATATAATCTTTGATCAACTGACTTCCTTTTAGGATCAGGTACAATCTTATCTATTGTTGATACTGGTGTTTTGCATGAAGAAGTGTCAGAAAGGTTGTACTTCTTCAATATTCGGTGAACATACTTCTCCTAATTGATGAATATTTCATCTGCTTTCTGATAAACTTGTAAACCAAGGAAGAATGTTACTTATCCCAGGGAACTCATTTGAAATTCAGATTTCATCAAACATTTAAAGCTTTCACACAATCTCTTGTTTGTTGATCCAAAAATAATGTTATCCATATAGATTTGGACAACCAAGATGTCTCAATGATTATGTTTGAGGAAGAGAGTTTGATCAATGGTTCCCTTTTTGTAACCATGCTTGAGCAAGAAAGAAGATAGTGTTTCATACCACTTTCTTGGTGCCTGATGAAGACCATACAAAGCTTTGTCAAGTTTGTATACCCTGTGTGGTTAATCAAGATCTTAAAAGCCAGGTGGTTGGGCAACATAGACTTTTTCATCAATTTACCATATAAGAAGACACATTTTACATCCATCTGGTAAATTGTGAACTTATTATGAGAAGCATAGGCTAGGAACACTCTAATGGCTTCAATCCTTACAACTGGTGCAAAGACATCATCATAGTCTATCCCTTCTTCTTGGGTATATCCTTGTGCTATCAGCCTTGCTTTGTTTCTAACAATGACACCTCTGTCATCTGGTTTGTTCTTGAAAAGCCACCTTGTGCCAGGTAGATATTGCCCTTCAGGAATATCAACAAGATTCCAAATTTTTTGCTTTCAAAATTGCTGAAGCTCTTCTTGCATAGCTTCAATCTAGCTGTTGTCTTTTAATGCAGCAGTGATGTTGGGAGGAACCACTTGTGAAAGAAAACAAGAGAAAAGACAGATGTTAGCAGCTCCCCCTTGGCTTTTAATGGTTCTTTCATTAAGATCACAAATGATGTTGTCTATTGGATGATTCTTATAAATTCTTGATTTTGGAATTGATGCAACTAGAATGAATGATTCCAAGTTGGTGATATTGGTTGATGGAGATGGATCCAGCTGAGATGGAGAATCAATAAAGTAGTAAAAATCATCATTATTTTGATCTTCTAAAGCCGAATGAAATCCATCTTCATGAGTTCGTTTTTCAGCAGATATAGGAATAATATTCACAAGAGTTATAAGGACATCTACAAATGTAGTTTATGGATCTACTAATGTAAGAGGACCTTCTACTAATGAATTGTTTATTCCTCCGGATGCATTAGTAACATCTGCGGATGCAGAGTTAACTTCTGATGATGCTTGTGCTACTTCTTTAGAAGTTGAATTTTCATTTCATCAGACTTTTCAATGCTTTTTCTAAGTGTTGAACATACTATACCATAAGAACAATTACATCCAATTCAAGTCTTAAAGATAAAGACAACTAAATATTAACAATCTTTTCTAAAAACCGGTTGATTATTTGAATTTTAATGATATTGAAGGATTTGGTCTGCCCAAGATACATATTAAATTGATGTGGCTAGTGTGATATGATCCAAGTCCGATCATACCCAATAACAAGCCAAACAAACACCAATAAATATTTATTCGTTGATAAGATCAAACAAATAAATATTGACACCAATTTAGAAAATAGGTTTTCTAAAACATTTCTTTTGTAAATGAACAACATTATGTGGATAATTTGTTTATGAGAAATTATTTGTTTCATTATTTAAGTTAGTTAAACAATGACAAATAAAAGTGTGCTAGTGTTATAAAATTAAAAGGGGTTTTAATTTTATAAAACAAAGGGTAAGAGTTTAACATTTTTATAAAATTAAAATGGGAGGGAAACCCACTTTGTTGGTCAAATTTCGGCCGCCCCCCATGCGTTGGACACTCCACCATTTAGTCTTGGCAAGTGCAAGACAAGAATCACTCTTGCACTCTTCCATGATACACACTCTCTCTCCTACATGCAAAAGCTTAACTTTCTCTCTAGTCTCTCTCTAAAATCGATTTTTTGGGCTGATTATTAGAGCTTCTCTTGGCTGAAAAATCAGTTTGGTGAGCTGAAAATTCAGCCTTAATTGTGTAGATTCGGATCTACAAGAAGAGAAGGAAGTTGGTGTTCTACTACATAGAAAGTAAGGTGTCTTGGAAGGGCTTGTGGGTATCACCTCTTGAGGTCTTCTACATTGAAGATTAAGCTTTCAATCATCATCTTTCCCCATCATCTACGAGTTATAAGAGGTAGTATATGATATTTGAATGGTTGTTTGATAGCATGTTCTTTCATATAAAGATCCTTTGTTCATGGGTTTTGTTTTAACATATGTATTTGATGCATAAACTAACTAATATCAAAATGGGTTTTTGATTATAACTCCGCTGCATTTTGACATATTAATGGTTAACATGACTTTTATAAAGATCTACAAAACCCAACAATGGCATCAGGAGCCGGTTATAAGGATAGATCCTTCAAAAACGAAATTTTCGGGTCCTTTTTGCATAAAAAGTGGTCTGGAAATTTCATCCATGGCAAACCCTTTGTTTTTCAATATAATACTTTTATATTCATAGTAATCATCTTGGAAAATTAATGCCATAAGATGGCTTGTTTGTTTGGACAAAGACCCCTTATATTTGGTTAATGTTGGCTGAAATTTGGGGGTTTAAAAAGGGTGTCATTCTCGGTTTTTAGTATACATATTTGGATGTATTTTGGTGCATATAACCTAGCCATGACCTTGTGTTTGGATGTTTGTGGTTGTGATTTCATTTGTTGTTATAAAGGCATGTAATTTATTTGTTTCATTTGGTATGTAATAAATAGATTAGTTTGCACTTTATTTTTCTAGAAACAAGTATTAGGTTTTTCTATGTAATTGTTCTTTGGGGCTGTTTTGGATGACCAAGAAGATGTCTAAAGAAGATGGTGAAATCACAACACAAAAGGGTTACTTGAAGCATTTGGATGCGGGTTCAAGTGGGAGTTCACCGACACAAGATTCATGTCATGTTTTACTCTTAGGAATGACCTCTTGACACACTTGTTATGGCAAGCAAGTGTGGTCAAAATAGTTGGCTATGGTTATGCACTTATATTTTATGTTTGGTTATTTATTTTGGTTGTTTGGTTATGTTTAACATTTTGTTGAAAAATGATAAACTAGTTAAACAACTATGATAAAAGAAGCATAAAATTGATTCTTTAATATCATTAATGGAATTAATAAAATGTGTTTATTAAGGGTTAATGATTTAATAAAAATGAATTTTATTAAAAGGAACTATGAAAATAGTTTTTTTATAAAATGCCATGCATTTGAATGCATACAAATTGTATGGTATAAAAGGTTTTTCTAAAAACTAGAATTTTAGAAACTATAAAAACCCTTTTCAAAACAAGTTTAACACCATCCTCTTAAACAACACTCTATTCACTTACAACTCGTTTATGGGATAAAGGTCACCTAACCATAATGTAGATACTTATGAAGTTGAGGTGAAATTACCGTATTTGTGGGATAAAGGTCACCTAACCACTTGTATTTGTAAAATCACACGTGTGTCTAAGTAGGACGACTTGATTTGGAACTCATGCATTAGGATCACCGAAGCATGACGTACAAAAGGTGTTGATGGGATAAACATGCCAAACTAAACATAAGATGTTTAAACCGATCCCATACACTAGAAATTGTAATAGGTTACAATTGTCAAACGTTGACTACCTTGTTAATTT
>BJCO01834585.1:0-12424 GCA_018326465.1 Flaveria floridana | reverse complement strand
CACTTTGATTAGATCGGTTCTGGATAGCCTTCCAACCTACTATTTTTCCTTATACCGTGCCCCTATCAAATTGATCGACAAATTAGAAGCTCTTAGAAGACGTTTTCTATGGGGAGGTGACGAAAATAAACGAAAAATTAGTTGGGTGTCATGGAACCAAGTAATTGCTCCAAAAGATCTCGGTGGATTGGGGCTCGGCTCCTTGAAGGACACTAATATTGCTCTTCTTTCCAAATGGTTCTGGAGGTACAAGACTGAAAGCTCGAGCCTATGGAACCGGGTGGTAACAGCCTTTCATACCTCTAGGAGGAATTTGTCCATGCTACCTCATAAAAGGGGACTTTCAGGGACCTGGTTAGTGATCACAAAGGTGGAGCATCTACTCTCTGAGTCTAGCATTTCAATCAGAGAACTGATTCATAAAGATGGAGATAAGTGGGTTTGGAAGGAAGACCCTTCTGGGGAGTTCTCGGTTAAGTCCATCAAGAAACTGCTCCCTCACAATCAGAACTTATTGATCGGGACTGATTTCAAATGGAACAAGTGGCTGCCAAATAAGGTCAATGTGTTCGGATGGAGAGTTGCATTAGATCGTCTTCCCACGTTGTTGAACCTTCACTCAAGGAATGTCCCAACCCCCTCCCTTCTATGCAGACTTTGTGGGGAAGTTAACGAATCCATAGATCACGTTTTAACTGGTTGTTACACTGCGACCGTGGTATGGCAGAGCATTAGTTCCTGGTGTGACACACCGCAAATCTTCGCCTTCTCGTCTAAAGATCTATTATGCTCATACGGGAAGCCTACGGGTAATGACACAAAGGAGACGCTAGTTAAATCAATTGTTCTTATTGGCTCTTGGGCTATTTGGAAGGTTCGTAACAGTCTCATCTTCACCAATAAGAGGACTCCAATAGAAAACATTGTGGAGGAGTTCAAGGTAATGGGCTTTCTTTGGATAAAAAATCAAGCAAGGATGCACAATCTAGAGTGGGATAATTGGAGGAAATTTAATACAGAATTTTTAATGTAATGTAACTGGATTGTTATTATCTCTAGCCCCTTGCTAGAGAGTTGTATTTTTCTCCTTGGTGATTGAATAAAACTTTTGCTGTTAAAAAAAATATATCAAAGCAAAATAAAAATATAAAAGGGAAATAAACAGAAAAAATAAAAATAAACAAAAAGAAGAAGGTGAGCATGGTTTGAACTTTATATTTTTTATTGTACACGCATAAACTCTTATTTATTTCAAAAAGTCCCATTTTTTTTCTCTTTCTCGAAATCACAAAAGATGTTATTGATAACCCCAGTTGTATCCATGATCCATGATTTCATCAGACTTCAAAAGCGAAATTGTGTCTTTACCAAAAGTTGAAATGATTTTTAAACTTAATAATACCATAATTAACTGTATAAAAACAACTTCCATTTCTGTAAAATAACTATTTCTTTTAATAATTTCTAGAGATTAATTATTTTAGTCGTATTTTCGACTCAAATTAATGAATTTATATCAAAATAAAACAATAATCAATAGATAGATTAAGGGTCTTTAAAAATCAAAAACCGTCAAACCGATCAAATCATCCAAAATAAAACAAATCAACTTGTTTGACATCTAAACCGTACGACTCACACAATCGACAATTTGGTCTAGAACTTTTATTAAAACCATCCAAACCGTATCAACTATCACCAACACCAGTTAAAAATATCACACAATTTTAAAAGATGAAATAATTCCTTTTTTTATATTTCAAGAGAGAGAGAGAGAGAGAGGAGCATGAGATGCACGTGCAAAGGGAATGGAAAAGATGTTGTGATGTGCATTTAAGTAGTTTATACTTTGAGGTTTCTTAGTTAGAGAGAGAGATAGAGAGAGAGAGATGAGTAGTAGCAGCAGCAGGGTGAGGTTGGCAACATTATCAGAAGAACCCATTGATGAAGATGAAGAGTACAAGCATCACAGCATATGGTACACATCATCAAAGAAAGCACAAACATGGCTCAAAACCTATTTCTCTTTGCCCAATAAACACAAACACACCAATTATCTCAACATTCTTCTAAGTGTTTTGGGTTGCCCTCTCTTTCCAGTCTCCCAACTTTCCCCTCAATCATCATTTTCTCAGGTAATACACACACACACACACACACACACAACATACACATATATATGTATATATTGTTGTTTCAATTTTCAAAGGGTTTTTATTAATTTACAATTACATAATTGTTGTTTTAGTTCAGGATCATTTTAGAAACTATGATGTTCTTGCTATCAACCATAATAAAGGATGAATTTTAATGCAAAAATGCAATGATTGAAACAAATACCAATTTTCAGTTATAAATAAAATGACAATTGTGTTATAAAAACATATAAATACTACCAAAATTATATTTTTTTATCATGAATTAGGAATCTTGATCCTCTTTTTGTGGCGATTTGTTCATTGCATTTTCTCTAGTCATGTATGTACTATGTAATGAAATATAGGGAATATGTGATGTAATGAAGCTTCTTTGTTGTTCTACTAAAGTTACTTGGTCCTTATACTAATCATAAAAGTCACTCAAGTTTCATGTTGTTAAATTGTGTAGAACATTTCATGAGTACCTATAATTAAGCAACTCAAATGGAATAGTTATCAAACATAGGCTATTAGTAATTATTCTTTTCATATTTATCCTAAAGTAACAACTTCATGTGATATATTAACTAGTAATCATGTTTCATTATTGTTTTATTATATTACTTAGCTTGATCATTTATTAAAGTAGTATAACAAAGGAATTGTGTTGAAACTGAATTGTTTTTTTAAGTTAGAAAGAAGTTTGAGTAAATTTATTGAATAATTATTGAAATTGTGTTACTATTTTATGATATTATAACACTAAAAGTTAGAATAAATGTACGTCTTAGGGAAAGAGATATAAACATGAGGGGACCAAAGGAAAAAAGAAATGGAACACGAGTTATCTTTTCTATTCTTTCTACCATTTTTACCACAGCCTTTACACACATACACTGACACACACATATCTATCTTTTCTAAATTTTAAAAACAAAGAAGATGAATTATTTAGAAATATGTTAAGAAATGGATGTTAAAAGTTTGTGTAATGTCTCGATCTACTATGTCTTTAAAGAGAATAAAGTTGAATACAAGGAAAACAGAAAAGGTAGCTTTAAAGTAAGGGAAACAATATATTCTTTTACAAAAATCTTCTAACTTTACAATAATAATATTATATTATTATTAAAAGGATAACACTAAAAAATAACAATACAGAAAATCATTTTCTTTAAAAGCAAATTTTAGGTATGGTCGGAAATGGTAAAAATATTATGTTAGAGTAAAATTGCAAGTATCAATAAATGCCATAAAGACCCCTACAGTTTTTGTTTTCATTGTATCTGGCCACCGGTCTATTTCAATCTGTGTGCCTTCTTAAATGAACCAACATTTTTATATAAATTTTCCAACCTAACTTTCCAACAAACATTCATCTCTTCAGGAAAACAATCCAAATAAAATATATAAAAAAAAACAAATTAATAGGTTTTTTAAGAGAGAACCCGTTAAAAACTTATAAATCTATCAACTGGTTAGCTAAATTCGAACCGATAGGTGTGTCATACTACCCATACCTAGTGTTTTGTAAGCCCACCGGGCAAGTGGTCCAACCAGTCAGCCTGGCTCTCGTAACTATATCAATTGTAGTATCATATGTTTCAAATATGGTCCTTTTTACATCTGGATCATAAAGGGCATAGATAATCATTAGCATTTTTTGCTGGTTATATCTAATTCACTTAAAGTTGAGTCAACTTATGTTTGATCCATTGATTTGTAGTTCGTTTTTGGTTTAACCTGTCAAGCTGAACAGTCTGGTTTTCAAAACACTATGTTTCTATTTTATCTACAATATACAAATATGAGACACACTTCTTTCATAAAGTTAATTCAACTAAAGCCATAATTCATTTATGAAGTTAACTGAAAAAGACAACACACATATCATACCACAATACCACATTGTACACTGTGTTGCTACTATATATGTTATTGAAAGAATCATGTTCTCCTTTATGCAAGAAAGCTTTTCAGTTTATCTAGAGCATCAAACCCGAAAATTTTCAAAAAATGTCACAAATTTAATCGAACTGAATCGTTTTTGCTAGGTCTCATCATCATCACAATACATAATACAACATTTCATAGCAGCCACTGGTTGCCGGAAATTAGAAGGAACAGTAAGAAACATGTATGTCACAGGAAAAGTAAACATGGGCATGGTGGATGAGCTCAGCTCAAACGGGTCAACAACCGTTAGTAACATAAGGGTGTCACAAAAGGGTTGTTTCGTTATGTGGCAAATGGTACCAAACAAATGGTTAATTGAGCTTGTCGTTGGCGGACACAAGGTGGTTGCTGGCAGTGATGGTAATGTTGCTTGGCGGCATACACCATGGCTCGGGTCTCATGCTGCCAAAGGAGGCGTTCGCCCTCTTCGTCGTGCTCTACAGGCAAGAACATATATGAACATATTTTTATTAACATATACAATTAAATTATTTAATATATAAAAAGATAAACTTGTAAACAATCGTTAAACAAAATCTATAAACACTTACAATATATATTTAAATAAAACTTAATTGAGTGGTAACCAACCTAGTTCAATAATTTAGACTTTTTAGTATCCATGAGAAATCTTATCAATGGCCCATCAAAGTTTTTCATTGATGTTATATGAAGAATGTAAAATTATTCCTATGTAGGACGCGTTCAATACATAACCAATTTTAAGTAAAGAATGATGAAAACCGTAGTACCACTTTTACATAGTGCATGATAGATATAGTGGATAGAAAAGAGTGGTTACGCGGTTACATAACCGGCTTTTGTATCACAGTCAAAGCAACACATACAAGTGTTTATGCGGTTATCACAACTCTACTTAAAATTGGTTTTGAAGTAAATAGTCTTCTCCCCATATAATTCTTCTATAAAGTGGTATACAGCTTTAGCAGGTGGCCCAGTTTGGTGGGTGTGGTATGTCATTTTCCAATTTTTGTAAGGTATCTCAAAATATTCTTCAACTAACTTTTCTTTTCCTAATGCTTCTCACTATCAAGGATCAAAATCACATGTATAGGATGGTCCACATGCTTATAAAGTTAACAGATTCAGTCCCTATGAATTCTCAATCATTTAATGTAAGTCACAACTTGGCCCTATGGGTCACCTTTTACTAACAAATGGGCCTCAAGAGTCGAGACCACTGAAACATAGCATAAAGATCCTTAAAGAAAAGGTAGTTGAAAAATATTGTAATAATAAATATCTATACATACATGATACATACAATATATAACAAAATTCAAATGGTATTTAGCGCACACATAAACTAATGTATACTTGAATCTCAAGCATTGGACATGTAACATAGATACACTAATATGAATATAACATATCACAGAGTTGCAAAATTGAAAGTAATTAGTTAAGGGACAACGATGGTTAGTGAACTGTCGATTTGGATACGGTTGGAGGTTTATCATTCATGAGTAGATGTTAAGTATTAATCCTTATAATGATGACAATGTTTGGTGCAATGTAACATACAGACAAAATTGCAAGTGTACTTTTCACTTTAGCTCCTTTTTGTATGGACAACACTGTAGTTCACTGACTCTTGGCTTCAGTCAATAAGGTCCATATTTGCAGCAAAGAACCCAATGACGAAGCTAAATACCTAATCATGTTTAGTTGGTTAACTTCTGCTCATGTATGTAGGGCTTAGATCCTATGGCTGTGGCAGGTGTGTTCTCCGAAGCACAATACATGGGAGAAAAACGAATTGGAGACGTCGATTGCTTCGTTTTAAAAATATCAGCAGATGATGCTGACCTGGCGGAACGAAGTGACAGTACTGCAGAGATGATTAAACATGTAATGTTTGGTTATTTTAGCCAGAAAAATGGGTTATTGGTGCACTTAGAGGACTCTTATTTAACTAGGGTTCAAGCACCAGGTTCATTTCCTATGTACTGGGAAACATATATGGCTACAAAAATTGAGGACTATCGGATCATTGAGGGTGTGATGATCGCGCATTCTGGCCAATCAGATGTGATAATCACGAGATTTGGAGATAACTTGAGGGCGGGCCCCATCATCACAAGGATGGAGGAGAAGTGGACCATTGATGATGTGGCATTTAATGTCCCTGGTCTCTCTATGGATTGTTTTATTCCTCCAGAAGAACTAAACAAATATTATACTGAAGAAAATCAAGATTGGACATCAGCTTTAAATGGATCAACTTCGCTATCATCATGATCAAAGTCAAGTTTATGATATCAATAAAACTGTTTTCAATCACTGCCCTCTATCTTCTTCCTATAATTTTGTAAACTGTGAATTGTTGTATATTGTTTTAAAGTTCTTAATTTGCAGTTTCCAGTTGACTTGTTAGACTCTTTGTTTCCACTGTTAACATAGTATGATAGTATCATGGTGGACACTATGCTGTTTCATATATTCTGGTAATACTGAATAGTAGCATGGATCTTGACTTTGTTTTAATTGTTTCCAGCAATTTATTCTATTTTTATTGATGTAAGTGAAATAAATAGTATGCTACCATTCAAGTTGAAAAGATGACACGCCTAAATAAAAAAGATGGACATACTTACTTGAATAGTTAAGGAAGGAAAAGTTCAAATTCAAAATTCAAATGATCGGTTTTTGTAGTAGAGAGTCCAATCAGAGTCCCCAGATGCAGTTAGACCCCCACCGTCGGTGCATATAGACTCAGCACAAGGGTTGACTCGAACAGGTGACGTTTCTTTGACATCCCTATCAACTTGTACGTCATGATCAATAAAACTAGTAGACTTTAACACTTTATCGGCATCAATTTCTTCATCTGACAACAATCTACAGCAATCCAAATCTTCCTTATCACAAATACTACTAATGAGCTCATCTTTCCAAGATACTCGCATCTCTGACACTGACACATTCTCTGAAGTTGTGTTGGAGATCCACGACTCATGAGTACCCGAGTTTTCTTTAAGATGGTTAAAGTTGGTAAGATTAAAAGGTGAGGAAGAATCTGTCAACTCCAAACTTAACCTAGGTGGGTCCCATGGTGATGAGTTGTCATAGGGAGACAAGCTTTCACGTTGAAGAACATCGGTCACCTGATCAAGTTCAGATTCAAACTGATATTTCGGCTGAATGTCTTCTTTTAGCCAAGATAAATTCGTGTGCCTTTCTAAACTTGAATCTGAGTTTGGAGTTTGCATAATATTCTCACTACCTAACGAGTCTGTAGAAAATGGAGAACATTCATTGAAATTGAATGATGAAAGTCTCTCTTCTAGTGAAACAACAGGTTCATGATTGGTGGTGGTAACAACACCATTGTCCACATCCTTCTCAACATTAGATGGTGACAAATGCCAACTGACTGAAGCTTCAACAGGAGGAAAAGGAATCAAAGAGGGTCTCGATTTTGTAACAATTTTTTGTGCTGTTTTACCAACTGAAAGAATTCCCCTAGCTTTGCATTTTCTTCTATCAGTGACACCAGAGACTAAGTGCCCGGCACCATAACAAGAAGAAGGTGCAGCTCCTGAAACTAGCACCGAATGACACAATTTGGATTGGATTTCAGGGGAGACAGATGGCTCAGCTGGAGGAGTTTTTGCGGTAGTGGTGCTTGAGCTTTCTGCATTAGACTTAGCAGAATTGGTACCATTTTTAACAGGCCCACATGGAATCTTGGTATTAGGAGTATGATCCACATAATCATTTTTGTTATTGACGATAAAACCAGGAAAGAGGAAGACATCACCCTGGTTACCATGTAGCTCGTTTTGTGACCCATTCAAATCATTATTATTACAATTTTCAGATCCAGATGCTGGTTGTGCCATCCTGCAAAAACAAAGAATAATTCTTGGTCACTATAGTCACATATGTCTATACCAATCTACACACCCTAGCTCTATCAAAGGGAACAATATCATAGGCTCAGAAAAACCATTGGTGCCACAATAATCACTTGGATCGATTCTCTCACAGTAACCAACTAATACTATTGTCAACATGCCAGTTACAAATCCGATCATACTTACTATGTACTTATAGCAAAACATAGATCATGAAGATGCACTCTAATTAAAGAAACACTATAAATCTGATGGAAACCTCTTCACACCCACCGTTATAAAATATTAAAGAAACTACCGACACACTGGAGAAAAATACTGGCTAAAAACTTACAACAGTTGTATCATGTCATCGAGGCATTTCATATTTCCAAAAAGTGAATCATTGTCAATGCCATAAATATCCTAAAGACATTGTTAAATTAGGGGCTGTAAAACACCAGTGAACGAAATAGCATTGTTATATTAGCTTATGAAATGCCAAAGCAGCTATATACGGATATGTTTAGCACCCATTCTTCCTAGATCAGGTATCATTCAAATCTGTTATCAGTAACTACAGTTAAACGAGTTCATATATTCTACAGGAGCAACTTCACAATCACTTTCAAGAAATCAGTTCCATAAGCAGAGATCTGAATAAAGCACGAAATAACAGCACATGATTTTCATTCAAAATGATATAAATGGAGCTCAATTAAATGAGTTGGATTAACATTGTAAGAATATGATGACAAAAAAAGGAGATGCAACTCGGTAGTTACCTGAAATTAGGGTTTCACCAGATGATGAAATTTGGGGTTTAGGGCAAAATCAAAGGGAGAGGGTGCTGGTCAACTGATGAACTATTTCAAATCCTAAAGTCCGCCATTGGACACTTTGAATCCAGTGATTTTATTTAAAGAAAAAGTAAAAGTAATCACAGTGTTTGTTTTGTATGTTGGATTTGGATTGTATGTTGGATTTGGAATCGAGCAACGGAATCAAGTCAATTATTTTAATTTTCAATAAAATTCAAATTTGTGATTTATTTTGATTTTTTAAAATGAAACTAATTCTTAGGACGTCATTGTACGAACGTAATGAAGTATAAATTATAATCGTTCCGGCTTGTTTTTAAACTAAATTTATATTGGAATGTAATGTAAAGTAAATGAAAACATATTATATTTGACTCGACATGTTTCCAAACAAACTTATGTCGAAATGTAATTAGATAAACTCAATACGCACATAAAAGAAGCACACAAATGTTTTATTAATTGACCAAACTCATTTCTAAAAACATTTACTTACATACGTTGACGTAAGTCGAAACGTATCACACTTTAAAATGTATATAAAAATAAGCACGGAAATATTTATATCTAACCTAAGTTTTTTACGAATACTTCCAGTCGTACACGAGCTCGATTTTTTACTGACAACGTAACAAAAAAATATGAACATAAAAATTTATTTTTTACCAACACATACACAAAAAGAATTTTACTTGTTCCAGTTCTCGAAATCAAAATTTACTTGTTAGTAATAATAATAACAATAAGTTGATGATTACATGTGAATACTAAAAAAAAGGAAAAAAACGATGACCTTTATAACGTTATAAACAAAGATAACCAACCAACTCAACAGACAAACTTTTTCTGTTTATTACAGAATATAAATTATAGAGTAAAATGTTATTTTCGTCCCTAATATTTTGTTGAATTTGTCATTTCAATCCAAATTTTTTTTACCATTTCAGTCACTATAGTTTACCAAATGTTGTCATTTGCATCCACTCAACTAACTCCGTTAAATTAAGGTATAGTAATTATTCATTTTTAAAATCGGATATCTGAAGAAAAAAAATTTCGGATAGTGGATTTCACTGAAATTTCGAATAGTGGATTTCACTATATAAATCCGAATCCGAAAATTCGGATCCAAATTTTTAAAAAAAATTATTATTTAATAACTTTTATAAAAAATTAATAATATTTATTGAAAAAAATTAGATATCCGAAGTTCTAAGAAAATATTTGAAATATCCGAAGCTTCTAATTAATACTAATTATTTAATAATTTTTAAAAAAGAATTTCATCCAAATATCCGAAAATCATCTAAAACACTCTACAAATCCATATCTAAAATTCAGGATGTCCGAATTTTTGGATATTTCGCATTCAACTTTTCGGATATTTCGGATATTATTTTGGATTCGGGTATTTTTAAACACCCCTAGCCATGAGATATGATATGACTTCACATTTCATACTCATTCACACCGTTACAGTAATGTCACATTAGTTTTCACTAGTTTTTTTTACATGTTTTTATGTTTTGGGACCGTGGTTTCATATTTACACTCTGTTTTTACGGCCATGTCATTTTAAAAATAATAAATGTATTCATTTAATAACTTCTAATGAAAAAAAAACAGTACTCGTATGATAATAACTTAAAAATCTCAAATTTGGTGCCCCTATCCTCTAGTACAATCATATTATGTAAAATCATGCATGCGTGCATAACATGTCATATGCAATGGAGCTTCCTTGCCCGTGTTAGGGTTTTCACTATATGTCATCTTTGTCTGTGCACACCAAATGCCCGGTCAATGTGTACAAAGACATCTTTTCATGATCCTTTTTCAAACGACCTACTCGTGTTAATCTTCGAGTGTTCGAGCTTTCAACATCCTCTTTGACTTTTTTTAACAAGAGTGGAAGCAATTGTTTTGAAAATAACTATTGCTACAGAATCTGAGTATGAAGAGGGTGTCTACAATGTCCATTTGAAAAACACAAAATTAAGTTGTTTAAAGAGAATGGTTGTTGGAATTCTTTGTGTTAAAAATTGATTTGATTTAAAAGTTATTTAAAATTTAAATTAGTTTTTGTTGCTACAAACAAGCTCGGGTCGGGTATCATCAGTAGGTCAAGCCGAAACTAGCATCCTGTTCATTCTCGAGCTTTGAACCTAACTGCAACATATAAAGAATATATGCGTTAAAGGGTCCGGGGGGACTAACCCCGAGGACACTCCGACACTCAAGTTAGTGGTTTGTTCAATGTGAGAATATGTATAACACTAGACAATATAATGCATAAGAGATAATAAGTAGAAGGATGTAAAATTACAATCGAGAGTTACAATGAAGTAGGATGGAAATGAGCTTCCATATGAATAACTTAAGAGTGGTGTGTTAAGGAAGGATAATAGTTATGTAATCTAGTGTGGTAGCTAGATAGTGTTTCCCCGAGGACCAAGTTATGGAGAAGGTTAGTGGTGCTGGAAGAATCAAGTAAGGGTGTTGAGATAATGAATCTGCATAATCATGGGGGATGCTCTTCTATTTATATGAGTTGCATAACTATCAATCGACTTGTGTCATTAGGTAGGGCTAGTGCTCTTTGACCGGGCATGGTCCTTTAACTCACTTACGTCAACAATTTTTAAAGTATAGTCGTAAAATGACTATAAATTCGTCGCCTCAAATGTCTACACTCGTAGAAATCTGCAAGGAAATAACCACTCACGTGGATCGTGTTGCATAGGGCGCGATGTTCTATTGGCATCAACATTTAAATTCGAATTAATGAGCGTTTCCTGGTTTGAAATTGATTCGCGAGAGAGATGGGATAGTTTGATTGGGTTGATTTATCGAATTGTTTGGGTGTTTGAGTTTGGCCGAAGGTTTGGTCGGAGAACATGATAGTCAACGGGGTCGGGTTGGTTTGCGTTTGATAAAAATTATATTTTAGTCCCTGATGTTTGAAATGATTATTATTTTATGTAAAAACAGTTTAAAACAAGTTTTTAAAATTACATATTTACACCATGAACTTATAAATCGTAATTTTGAAAATAAATTAATTTATTTTATAAAAATATCTATAAACTTTACAGATTTTGTGAACATATGAAATTGAATTATTTATCTTAATTAAATAATTGAATTGTCATAATTATTACTGAAATCTTATAAATTAATAAAAATTTATTTTATAATTTATAAAACTATTATAATTGAATAAAAAACATAACCATTTTATTTTATAATGATATGATTGATCCTTGTGCTTTGCTCATATTGTAATATTGATCCTAATTTTTGAAAATTACAGGTTTGATCCTTACTGTTTATCAAACCGTAACACGATTGGTACTTAACACTAACTTATGTTAAGTTTTTCAGTTAAATGAAGATAAAATTACAAAAATACCCTTTAGTATTTAAAAACTTAAATTGAATAAAATATGATATAATAATATGTGGGTCCCACTACCATTAAAAAACACAACACCATCCATCTTCTTCATATCATCATCTTCTTCATCACATCACTATAATCAACAGCACCACCCTCAACCCACCACCACCATCGGTAAACCACCACCACCGTCATCCCCCACCGGCAGTCCGGCAACCAAACACCCTCTCCATCACCAACCGTCCTACA
>BJCO01834580.1:4637-18022 GCA_018326465.1 Flaveria floridana | reverse complement strand
TCTGTTTCTAGGATGATGGTAGTGCATTCAGAAGTCTGTTATTTAGATCTTCAAGATCATTCTTGATTCCTAAAGTAGACATTTCTGTTGTAAGTTGCACAAATCTGTTCATCATTTGATTAATTGTCTCTCCTGAGATATGCTCAAATAATTCAAGTTGCCTTTTCAGTTTCTGTTTTTTAAGATCTTGAATTTCCTTTCCTCCTTCATAGATAACTTTCAATGCCTTGTACATTGTATATCCAGTTTGATAATTTTCAAGCCTTGAAAGAACTTCCAATGGTAGCCCTTTGCACATGAGAGATTAAGCCTTGATATCATTTTTCACCTTCCTTAGATCATCTCCATGTAGATTGTCTTCAGGATAAGGTTCTTGTGTATCTTTTGTATACATAAAACCTCTATCTGGACCATCAGTAGTCACAGGGATATAAGGTCCTTTTTCAATTGATTTCCATAAATCAGTGTCTATGGAATTCAAATGATGCTTTAACCTAAGAGACCAGTTTTTGAAATCAGCTCTATTTTTAAGATTAGGAACTCTATTTTCAGAGTCTTCTGATTTCACCATTCTTATATTTTTGTTAATTTTCTAAGTTTTTGAATTAAGAAAAGAATTTTAAATATTTTTGGATTTTCAAAATTTTTTTATGAAAAATGTCTAAGGGACAAATGATATCAAAGGAGATGCGTCTGAACAGTGGATTTTCAGAAAGTGAATGCGCCTGAACAGTGATGGAATGCCCCAACAGTTGACAAACATCTAAGGGATTGCCTTAGAAAAATTTCCAAAACGCCCAAGTTGATGCGCCTAGAATTTTGGTTTCCAAAACTGCTCAACAGTACCAAAACTCCCAAACAGTGGTAAAACGCCTAGGGTAAAATGCCTTAACAGTTTAAAAGCACCTAAACAGGTGAAAAACGCTTAAACAGTATTCAAGCGCCTGAACACTTGGGCAAATTTATATGATTTTTAACCCTAATGCGCCACATTCATCATGTTCATATTAATATAACGAACTCTGAATTTCTGAAATCCTTCAAGTGTTGATGAATTGAACTAAAACTTTCCAATTAGTTCAATATAATACCGATAATCATTCTTCTAGCATCAATTTCAGTAATTATCAACAAGAATCCACTCAATTTCCATAATTTCAGTTCGTAAAACTCATGAACTTTTTCGAACACTTTTTCACTGATTCAATCAATTTTGATAAAACGTACTGTAATTTGTGATTCAAATCATGTTTCTGATGATGAAACACAACTTTAATTCACAATGTTTCACTCGAATTTTCAATCAATTATAGATTTCAGTGAATTTTTGAAGTTTCTATGTTCGACAGAACTTCAAAAACACTTAACCGAAAGCTCTGATACCATTTGATAGGATCAAATGTATCAATCTGTAATGATTTATGTATACAATTCAAAGAAACACAAACAATTGTAATCAAATCAAGCACATATCAACAAAATTCACAATTTCATTGATATATCAAAGACAATTACAAGAGTAAGAAAGCAGTACATACAAAATCTTACATACTCTAATTCTACTCTAGTCTAAGCTATATATACTACTAACAAACTAGAGACTATCTATTTACAATTCTAGTCCCTATACTATGACAAAATTGTAAAAGACACACTAAGACTAAATGTTAATCTTTCTAGAGTACTAACATGTACTAGCTAAGGAATGGTGAACAGTAAACAAAAGTAAGGTCAACCACATGAACGTGGAAGGCATCTTGCAGAGAATCAGAGTAGGCAGCAAGTGTCAGTCGGACCATGCTTTGTCCACTGGTTCATACTGTGATTCTTCCGAATGTAAAATGGCTTCGGAAGAATAAGTTCTTCTGAACCATTTTATTCTTCGGAAGACACAGCTTCTTCCGAGGCTTTGTCTTCGAAAGACTTTGTCTTCATTCTTCTAAAGTGTTTTGCTTTGGAAGGAGATCTTCTAAGTCTCGGAAGACTGAGTTCATCCTTCGGAAGCTCTTCGGAAGATCACCATAGAAGCTTCGAAGTTGCAGCATTTCCTTCGGAAGCTGCAGCATTGCCTTCGGAAGACTTCTCTTAGTTTGTACAGATTTCTTCTAAGTGTTGTTTTGGTTACATCAGCCTCAATAGATCTAACAAACTCCCCCTAGGCTGATGCTACCAAAACTACGCTTCCTTCTTCACTTTTAACTCCTCTTCAGTTCTTGCCTTTTGTTTAATTCGGCAAGATGAAGGCTGTCAATAAATCTTCTAATGTGAGCAGCTATTATGGAGTTAGAGGGATTGGTGAATGGTCTCTCTGCTAGCTCAGCAATATCAAATCTGATTAAGTGTAGAAGAGAGGAGGCATTGAACCTGTTTACCTCTCCATTTTCCCTCTCCTCAACGAAGTTGTGAGAAGGTTCATCAAACCTCCACTGGATTATTTTGTTACTAGGAATGAGGGGCAAGTTTGGCAGTCTATCCCCATTCCTAGTGTCCAAAAGGCTCACTAATTTTCTTCTTAGCCTTTTCTCTTCTTCATTTAATGAATCAGAGCTTAAGGGTAGAAGATTGAGTGATTGGTATAGAGTTTCTCGGGTAGATCTTGGAAAGAATTTCTTGTGAGAGAGCTTGAAGATCCATCAATGTATTGTAATAGGATGAACCCTTCCTCATAAGAGATACTACTCACTTTTAAGAAGTTGTTGAGTCTCCTTTTGATCTCCCCAATTTCTTATAAGGTTGGAGTTTTGGATGGTCCAACGGATGATTTGGGTATTGATTGGGTTTTAGGTTGTGTTTTGGGTTATAGGATATGTAGTGATGGTGGTTGTTGAGAGGCAGGGCAAGGTGGTAGTGGTTGTGTGGATGGTGTAGGTTCAGGGGTGTATGGTTCAGTGATGGGTTCGGTTTTGATGGGGAAAAAGAAGGGTATAGGCTCAGTGATGGTTTCAGTTGTTATGGGTAGTGGTTTGGGTTCTGGTTTGGGTTTCATCCTCTGTATCTCCTATGATACCTCCTTCCTTCTTCCAAAGCGAATGTCAGCTTTGATATCACTGACATGTCGCTGTAGGATCTTCTCTGACATTGGACCAACTTGCCTGCCAGTGAAGCCATGTGCCCTGAGATAAGCCTTCATCCACGCTTTATCTCCTACTTTCTTGGAGCTGCAGCTTGCCTCTTCCTCTTTCTCTCTTTTCTCTCCTTTATTTTCTCCCTGGCAGCTTTCTTTCTTTCCTTACTGATTTGATCCTGCTCTCTGTTGACAAGAAGCAGGATCATCTCATTCTCATGAGGACTCAGTTCCTCCTAAGAGTAACCTCTTAAGCACAGGAAGGCTATCCTTTCCTTCCTTTTCTTCAACTCAGCTTCTTCTTTCATCTTTCTTGCCTTCTCCTCTTTGGCCCTCCTTGCTGCATCCTCTTTTTCTTTTTGCAGCAAGGTTGCCTCTTCCAATTTGAAAAGCTCATCAAGTGGGAGTAGTAGCATTTCTTCATTTGCTACTCCCAGGCTGATGAGTCTATCAATTACCTCCAACCTCTTCTTTTCATTGATAGACTCCTGAGATGTTACTGCTGCTTTACTGCTTGCAGCCAACAATTTTTCAGTAGGGAGTCTACCCTTTCTTCTCAATTTGTTTAACCTCTCATCCTCAAGAAGTTCCTCATCAGTCATCTTCCTCTTACCTTTGTAATCATGAGGAGATACTTCCTTTGGTGATTCTGGTTTTGAAGGTTGAGGTTGAGAGGACTGAGGATGAGGTTGAGAAGTTTGTGGTTGATCTTGAGGTATTTATGGAAGAATAGGAGTTGTAAGGAAGTCCTCACTGTTCACCTCAGAGGCTAGATCAAGAATGGCCTCTGTGAGAATCAGTTCATCAGACAGAGATGATAGTTCAACAATTACTTCCGCAGCTGAAATTTCTGCTTCGGAAGAAATTGATATTGCACCATCTGTCCCAACTGAGGTAGTTGCTAGGCCATCAGTCCCTATTTCCCCTTTGAAGTAAATCTCAGGTTCCATAGTGACCTTAGGTTGACCAACTTCCACCTGAGTGGTAGGTGGTGCACTGAGCCTTTGAAGCTCTTCTGCTCCAAAGTAGGTTATGGCAACATCAGGGGATGGTTGTTCAAGTGAGGAGCTCATTAGAAACTGTGTGAAAAATTTGTAAAGGCTGATGAGCATCCTTGGATCCACTTGAAAACTCAAAGGAGGTGGTTGTGGGAAAACAGTGGATGATTGCTTTTGTGTAGGGTAAAGGGAGGATAAAGTTGTAAGAGTCAAAGATTAAGGTTCCTTAGAAATTTGAGGTTCCTCGTGA
This sequence comes from Flaveria floridana, assembly GCA_018326465.1. Lineage (NCBI taxonomy): Eukaryota > Viridiplantae > Streptophyta > Magnoliopsida > Asterales > Asteraceae > Flaveria > Flaveria floridana. The sequence continues at coordinate 13,710 of BJCO01834580.1, read as the reverse complement.
GCTTGTTTCTGTACATTCTCCCCATTTTTGGTAGCATTATCTTGAGAAGTAGATGAGATAGAGGAAGAAGTTAAAGAAACTTGAGTTGGTACATGCCTGACAGACTTCTCAATCTGTGTCTCAGCTAGTTTTGCCTTGAGATCTTCAATCTCAAGTTGCTGAGTGGCAGACCTGGTTTCTAAGATCCGAACCTTGAATTCAAGGTCTGAGACTTTAGAGAGCAGGTACTCAATAGTGAGTTTCAGTCTTCCCTTATCTTAATGTGAAGAATCACGGGGAGATGAGACAACATACCTAGTATGTACATCCTCATCACCAGTAGTGGTTTCTTGGCACCCTGGATTCTTTTGCTCAAGGATATCTCTTTCAGAGATGTCAATGGCTAGAGTTGCCATAGACTCAGTCTCATTAATGTTACCACTGTCCTGAGAGCTTAATGAGAGACTCTTAGTAGTGGCAGCTGAGCCTACATGAGTCCCCTACACACCGGTGGGACTCACCTCAGTTATTGGTTGCTGACGTGGGTCAGAGATCAGAGGTTTCCTTTGGCTCTGTTGTCGAGAGATAGGTATGATAGATCAACTTCATAGCTTTGAGGAAACATGAAATCCTCATCAGTTTAGGTTAAAAGGTAAGTGAAGGATATGGTAGGTATTCCTAATGACCTGGGACCTTGGTCAACATCTAATGACTCAGAGTCAGTGATGTGGCTGTCCCTTTTTGGTTGCTAAGGAGAGTATTGTGACTCATCCTAAGGGCTTGAGGTTTGGGTGATGGGCTTATCAGGTTGAGATTGAGGAGACTCTACACTGATATTGAGGTTAATTGGAGGGGAAGGTTGGACCTCAGGCTAAGTGGGAGCCCGGTGTTCCACTCTAGCCTTTTTGGGCTGAACAGAGGGGGCTTGTTCAATCAGAGTAGATTGAACAAGGGTTCACTTGGGACGCTTTGGTAAAGGTATTTGACAGGTAAGGAGGCCTTTTGAAGTAGAGTGGTGATTGCTGGTGTGGGTTCATCACCGGTTGGTTTAGCAGGGATGTCACCAGAAGCCATGGGATCAAGCATACCTGAAAGCACAGTAGTGAACCTTCTAGTGTAATTGGTGGATATCTTCTTCAGTATTCGGAAGATACCCGACCGCATTTGAGGAACTACTAGAATATCTTTATATTCTAGTTTATCCAGGTCTAGTTCAGAGTTAATAATGTGCTGAATGAACCGAGGATACATGTAGAATGTATTCTTGATGAAATTTCCCCTCAAGTTATTCAAAACAAACCTGGAACAGTTAAACCTCAGGCCTTTGACCAACCCATGAACTAAATAGCCTAGTTCATAAGGCATTTGATCCCAACCGCCTGATTTGTTAGACAGACTATGAAGGACAATGTGTAGTAAGTACTTCCAGTTGTAAGAGAAGTTGAATTTGTAGACAGTGGACTTACTGACATCACCTCCATATCCCATTTGAACATAGGTGTCTTCTAAATCAGGTCTTGGAAATTCAGTTGGAGCTCCAGCATCATACAGCTCCAAATGTTCCCTGATAGTGGTTTCACTCACCACTATCTCTTGTCTACAGACTCTCGAACGAATTACCCTTTCATTGTTGATGACTTCATTTTGACTATTTATCCAGAAGTCAGACATATGGTTAGAGTAGATGGTGGGATTTATTGTGAGAGCGGGAAGGTATATGGATTGTGTGAGGAACTGAATGATTTGAGCAAAGTCGCTATCCACAGATGAATCAAGGATAGCAACTTGGTTATATTGTGGGTTTAGAGCCCTTGTTTTTGGAATTTTGAGAAGGAGGGGATTAAAGCTTGAAGATTACAATGAAAACAGTAGGCTAGGGTTTTGACAGTGGTAAAGAAAGTATAAAAGAGAGTTGGAGTCCTTTAAATATGGAGTAAAAGATCAAACCAACAAGGTTAAATGACACTATACGACTTGATTTGACAGAGGCGGTAAGGATGTTTTTATTCAAAATACTTCAACAATCTTCCATAAAATCTTACTTTTTGCAGAGTGGGACCCAAATGTTTCCGTTACAATTTTAAAGTATTATTCTGACAATACCTGCTTCTGAGAGAACTTTAAGGTTTCTCTCTCCTGACGATCTTCCGAAGCCAAATTTGCTTCCGAAGCAAAATCTGTCATAAAGGCTATTTTGCTTCCGAAGGGAAAATGTGGTTTCGTAGAAGTAGAAAGTTTCCTTTTGAAGAAGGTTGATCTATGATCAAATTTTCTTCCGAAGCATAATTCTATTAGGATGATGTGTCTGGATTAGAGGAATTTTCCTTCGGAAGAAGATTAAGACTATCTTAGGAGGGTAAATTTCTCTTCTGAAGAGTTTATATTTTAAAAATTTTGAAGAAGTACCTTTTTTAACAGGGCTGAAGTTGTAAATAGACACATTTGACTTAACATTCTGTACGAAATAATTAGTCAAGATTTATTATCCTAATAGCTGTAATTAAATACTTAAATCTTTGTTCATTAAAAGCTTTAGTGAACAAATCAGCATATTGTTCATTTGAGTCAACTTTGACTAATTTGATCAAATTTTTCTCATTAATATCTCTAATAAAATGATACTTGATGTCGATATGTTTTGTCTTAGAGTGCTTGACCGGATTTTCAATGATTGAGATATCACTCCTGTTGTCTATGTGAATGGGAGTCTCCATGAAGTTGATGCCATAGTCTAACATCTGATTTTGAATCCATAGCAGTTGAGCACAGCAACTAGCTGCAGCAATGTATTCAGCCTCAGCTGTTGATGTAGAGACACATGATTGCTTCTTGCATTGCCAGGAGATGATCTTTCCACCAAGAAATTGACATCCTCTTGATGTGGATTTCTTGTTGATGTTACAACCACCATAATCATTGTCAGTATAACCATACAGGTTGAAGTCTTGTTCTTAGGATACCAAAGGCCCAGTTTAGGAGATCCTTTGAGGTATCTAAGTATCCTTTTGGCAACGATGAGGTGAGACACCTTGGGAGCAGCTTGATATCTTGCATATATGCATGTAGCAAACATGATATCAGGTCTACTTGCAGTGAGATACATTAGAGATCCAATGATTGCCCTGTATTGATATTGGTCAGTATCCTACCCATCGGAGTTAGGACAAAGATTGTGATTTCTTTGTATAGGTGTCTTAGCCAATTTACAGTCTTTCATCTCAAATCTTTCTAAAATGTCCTTGACATATTTAGATTGATTTATGAAGAAGCCATCTTCCATCTGCTTCACTTGAATTCCCAGGAAGAAGTCCATCTTTCCCATGGAACTCATTTCAAACTTCTTTCTCATGATACTTTCAAAGTCTTTACACATTTGGTCATTTGAGGAACCAAATATGATGTCATCAACATAGACTTGAACAAGCAACATGTCCTTCCCTAATCTTCTTATGAATAATGTCTTGTCTATGGTGCCTCTGGTGTAGCCGTTCTTTAGGAGAAATTGAGACAATGTCTTATACCGCAGCCTTGGTGCCTGATGCAGCCCATAGAGAGCTTTATCTAATTTGCACACATAGTGGGGGTGTTGTGGGTCTTCAAAGCCAGGTGGTTGACACATATAGTCTTCTCGGTCGATGTTCCCATACAAAAATGCACATTTGACATCAAGTTGATGCACTGTGAAGTTCTTGGATGCGGCAAAACCAAGAAAGATTCTTACAGCCTCAAGTCTTGCAATAGGTCCAAATACCTCAGTGTAATCTATTCCTTCCTCTTGTGTGTATCCTTGAACTACAAGTCTAGATTTGTTCTTGATAATCAAACCTCTATCATCTCTTTTGTTCCTGAACACCCACTTTGTACCAATGGGAACTTGACCAGGTGGTAGTGGACACAGATTCCACACCTTTTGCCTTTTGAATTGAAGCAATTCTTTTTGCATTGATTCAACTTAATTGTTATCCTTGAGAGCCTCTTCTACCTTTTTAGATTCCATTTGAGAGAGAAAGCATGAGTACAAGCAGACATTCTCATTATGAGTTTGTCTTCTAGTCCTCATACCTTTTGAGACGTCCCCAATAATGTTTTCAGCTGGATGAGTGATATGAATCCTGATTCTGGGAATAACATCTAGTTGCATAGATAGATCCAGATTTGAATGATTCATATCAGGATTGTTAGCATTAGTTCTAGCTGATTTTTCTCTTTCATTCAATGAAGATTGAATTGAATGAATGAGTAACATCATCAAAAATGTTTTGTTGTAAGATAGTATCATCAGTTGCCTATTCCTCCAGATAGCTATCTTTATCAGCTTGGTGTTAAGAAATGGAGTTGTCGTCTGAAGTGACTTATGCTCATTCAGTTGACAACTAGTTGAAGCTCCATTGTTTCCTGAGAGATTCTGACTTTCAGGACTTGCAGTGGTGGGAGCTTGTTCTTCATTCCTTCTTGGAGAATTTGGAATGGATCTGGGCAACTCAAATATTTGATCATCATCAGAGTCACTTTGAGTTCCTGTTCCAACTGAAACATTCTCACAAGATTGTTTAGAATAGTTGGAAAACAATTCTAAGTTAAACATATGGTCAGGACCATTTCCCTTAACACAAGGAGTGTGCTCATTTACAAATATATTGGACGACTCCTCAAATTGTTAATTCTTGATCTTGTATACTCTATAAGCTTTGGAGCTAGAAGAGTATCCAACAAAGATAGCATCATCTGACTTTTCAGCAAATTTTGCCAAATTCTACTTTGTGTTAAGTATGGTGCATCTGCTACCAAAGGACCTCAAAAAGCCAATGAATAGTGGCCTCTTGTTCCATAACTCATAAGGGGTCTTTTCATAGGGCTTAACAATGAGAACCCTGTTCTGCACATAGCATGCAGTGCTGACTGCCTCTGCCCAGAAAGTTAGAGGCAGCTTTGAGTCAGCCAATATGGTTCTTGCAGCCTCAATAAGTGTCCTGTTCCTCCTCTCAGTAACACCATTTTGTTTAGGAGTTCTAGGAGCACTATATTATCTGGTATTCCCTTTTGAGTTACAGAATGAGTCAAGAACTTGATTCTTAAACTCAGTCCCTTGGTCACTTCTGATTGTCTTTACTTTGTGATCAATTTGATTTTCTATCTTAAAAATAAAAGATTTTAAGGTTTCAGCAGTTTCATCCTTAGTTCTTAAGAAGAATACCCATGTGAATCTAGTAAAATCATCAACTATCACAAAGCAATATAATTTCCATCCAATGCTCATTATACTTGTAGGACCAAATAGATCCATGTGTAATAAGTGTAATAGGGTAGTGATAGAGTTAACTTCTTTGGGTTTATAGGATGCCCTGTGTTGCTTCCCTTTCAGACAAGTAACACAGTTGTCTTTATAGAAAAACTCCTTTTTAGGCATACCATGTATCAAGTTATTCTTAGCCAATTTATTCATTGTTTTAAAATTAACATGACACATTCTTTTGTGCCAAAGAGTTGACTCATCACTATTTGCTTTGGAAAGAAAGCATGATACTTCATCCAGTGGGGAAGCATTGTTCATATCCAGCTTGTACATATCCCCTTTCATGGGAGATCTAAGAAGCATCAATTCCTTAGGAATTGTTATCCTGGATTTGATGATAATGCACTCATGTTCTGTGAAAAGAATTTGATGCTTTTGGTCACAGAATTGAGAAACACTTAAGAGATTGTATTCAAGCTATTTGACAAAGTGTACTTTGTCAACTATTAACTTACCATTGGACATATTACCTCTACCAGAGATGTATCCTCTAGCTTCACCTACAAACTGAACATGACTTACATAAAAATTGCGAAATTGTTGAAGAAGAGATCTGTTCCCTGTCATGTGCCTGGAGCATCCACTATCCACGATCCAAATGTTTCCATTTTTATCATATGGATGTCCCTGCACAAAGGTGAAATAGTTAGTTTTTATTGGAAACCCAAGCCTTGTTGGTCTTGGGTTCTTCCAATGATGATAACATAATTGAACGAAAGTGTAAGCATAGGGGTTTGTTAGTGGTTTGGGAAGAGGAGGTTTGGGCTACAACATCTTTTTTGATTTTCATTCCATTCTTTGGTTGATCATTGAAGGTGAGCTTGATGAAGCTTGGGTAGCAGAGCATTCTTCCGAAGTTCTTTCTATTCGGAAGAAGCTTTCAAACCATTCTCTTCCGAAGCAGTCTTCTTTTTGGAAGGTTTGAAAGGTGCTTTCTTTTTCTTCGGAATCCTTTTTGGTTTGTCTTCCAAAGCTACTTTCCTTTCAGAATAAGTTGCTTCTTCCGAAAGCAACTTGGCTCCATAAGCTTGCTTTCCTTTCTTCAACCTTTGGATCTGCTTATGTGATCCACATGTGATACCTTCCTTGGCTGCTCCTTTCCTTACCTTGTTTGCATAATATGTGCTTGCAGGATTATAGAAACAATCTTTGGCCATATGGTTATGCAGACCACACACTATGCATTCAGTGTTTGCTTTGGTGGGACATGTATACTGTTGCTTCTTGGTCTTCTTGTCCACTTCTACAGCTTTCCCTTTCTGCTTTAAATCCTTCAGTCGGATGGGAGCACTGGTGTTATACTCCTGTCTTGAATCTGAGCTTCCAACCACTTGGAATCTAGCTAAGATGAAAACACCCTTTTGGCTTGGGTCAATTTTCATTTTGGACTCAGCCACCTTTTTGGCAGCTCTTTTGGTTGCTTGAATCTTGTTCTTTCTTTATTTGGTGGTAAGAGATTCGTTCTCAGTTTAGGGGATGAGGTTTTTTACCTTGTCCTTCTCTGTGGTGGTGGTGGTAACCATTTTTGCATCACTCATCCTCTTAAGAGATGGTGGGTCAACAGTTGGAACCTCTTGCTCATCAATACCACATCTTGGCTGTCTAATAGACATACAGGAATGTGGTGGAGCAGTTTTATTGGTTCCCAGCCCACTCTTGTTTTGATAACATTCTTTTGAGTGAGAAGTTGATGCAAGAATGTTGTTGAAGTTATGCTCTTGGATAGCATACTTCTTTGCTTTAGCCTCAGCTATTACTAGCTGGGCTTGAGCTTCAGTCAACTTTGAAACTAAGTCTTTTATTTGAGCCCTGTAGTTTGAGTGCTCATGTTTTAAAGTAGATGCAGTGTTTTCTAACTCTTTAATTTTTAGTTTATAGTTAGATTCATCTCTTTTAAAATCAGCTTTTAGTATGTTCAAAGACTCAATATCAGATTTAAGTTTCAAGCTGTAGTCCTGGTACAACTTAACCTTAACTACACAGTCAGGAGTACAAAGATGTTCATATACCTTGGTATCATCTGTGTCAGCCATGAGAGCTTGAGTAGGAGAGATATCTTGCACCATAAAGCTCCAATCAACTTCTTGAGCAAAACATCATCTGGGGTAAAGCACACCAGATCATTAAAACAGAACTGGAAATCACTAGAGTGTTCCTTTCCTGAGACAAAAGCACAATTTTCCTGAAAAGGACCTTGTTAAGCTTGTTGACACTTGGATGTCTTAGGGAAAGTGATGTATGGCCCAGATGAATATGATTGTTGTTGGTTGTAAGTCAGGCACATCTGGGACTAGGGAGTTCTTGCACCTTCAGCAACATGTAGAGCATTGCTAACAGGGGTGGTTGAGCTGCCATTCATCTGCCGCTTGTTCAGATTTTCCATCTCCATACGGTATCCATCTAGGATTCCATATAGTTCAGTCATAGTGAGTGTCTAAGATTTTCATATCTCCTGATAGAAACATAATATAAAGTCCATTCACGAGGAAGAGCACTCATGCACTTCCTTACTATGTCTCTCTTTTCAAGAGTTACACCCTTGGACTGTAGAGATGCTATCAGATCCATGTATCTGAAGTATTGTTGGCTTAAGTTTTCACCATCAATGTAGGTGAAATTCTCGAACTGTTGCTTCAGAGCATCATTCTTGGATTCTTTGGATTCTGAGGAACCTGAGTACATTAATTTCAAAGCATCAAAGAGTTCTTTGGCTGTAGTAAAAGTTGCCATAATTGAGTTTGGTATGGCAGTAAGCAAGACAGTCATAGCTTTGCTATCAATGGCCATCTTCTTGTAGTCTTCATCAGAGTAATCTTCAACTTCCTTTTCAATCATGGCAACATCTCCAGTTGGTGAAGCCACTTTTGGTATGTATGGTCCATGAGTGACGGACTTCCACATATGGGAGTCTTGATACTTGATGAATCCTTCAATGCGTTGACACCAGCGCCTAAAGCTATTAGGGGTGATAATGGGAGCTTTGGTCATGGTTCCCATTTCTAGTTCAAAAAGGATCATATATGTGAATGAAACAAGCTATGAACAATACACAAATGTACATAAAATCACAGCCATATGAAGCTGTGATTTGCTACCTTTCTGCAGCTAAAAACCGACCAAGAAAGGTTGAATGATGCTCCCAAAAACGACCAAGACTTCAAGGAAGAAGTCCTCAAGTGTTTATACCCCAAGCCTTGTAGCAACCACCACTCTTGTTAGGTAGAAGAACACCAAGATCAAGCTCCAAAAACCCCTTTTTTTCTGCCTTGTTTCCGAAAACTAGAGAGAAAAGAGAGAGAGTTGAAGGTTTTTGCATGTATTGGAATGAGAGAGTATTGAGTGTATTGCTAGTTAATCTTTTGTGTGTTCTCAAGAAACCTTTTGGTCCAATTACAATAAAGGGGGGGACGGCCAAGGACATTCAAAATGTTTCCCTCCTTTAAATTTTTGTAACACACACAAAATTATAACTAGTCATATATATCACACATTAAAAGTCACCTTCTAGACTTATTTTATAATTGTGACATATGTGTTCTTTAATTAAACAATTTAATTAAAGTACACTCATATGTTATTAGTGTTATTTAAGCCCCTTTTAAATGACAAGAATAACAATAAACTCATCAACAAATTATCCTTATAATTTGTTTCATCTCATATGCAATTTATTTAGAAAACCCATTTTCTAAATTTGGTGTAAATATTTAATTGCATGATCATATCATCAATTAAATATTAATTGGTGTTTGCTAAACTTGTTATTGGGTATAACCCGACTTGGATCATAACGTACTAACC
>BJCO01834552.1:0-16525 GCA_018326465.1 Flaveria floridana | reverse complement strand
ATTTGTTTTCCGTTTCAGTGGTGTCATCAATAATTGCGATCATATCATCCAAAACGCTCACGAATATCACAACCGACATCACTAATTATATTATGTTATATAATATAAACATTATTAACAACGACATATTCAAGATATAAACAACATAAAACACATCCTTATAATTAGTATAACGCGCGTATCTATGTCGTTACCAATCGAAACAAGTTTGGGGACCCGGGGGCAAAGTGCGGGGACTAAACTTGTCATTTTGGAAACTAGGGCTGGGTATAAATACTTAGCAACCAGCCCTAGCCCCCATTTGTTTCATCTTCTTCTTCACCTTTTCTCCATTTCTCTCTCGATCTAGCACCAAAAACCGTCACGTTTGTTGCGTTTTCACCGTCAAATCTTGGTTATCATCATGAATACTCACTCCTAGCAGGTAGATAACCTTATTTGACCCGTTTCTTGCTCGATTTTACTGCTGCGTTTTCTTGGGTTTCGGGTACTCAGGTTCATCCGAGCAGATGAGGTCGTGTGGGCTTGTGTGTTGCGTTCAAGTGTGTGTTTCTTGTCTAGACATGTTAGATGTGTGTTTCTGGAAGTTCTTGGGGTGTAAAACGAGTGATCGGAGCAGCTAGACGCTGCTTTGCACTTCAACAGTCGTGAACTTACTGTTCAGATGACTGGGTCTTTTAGGCGACTGAGCTGTGCGACTGAGTGAGTCGTGCGACTGAGTCCATGCGTCTGAGTCTATCGTGCGACTGAGTGGTACGACTGGGGTGAGTCGTGTGACTGAGTCCATGCGTATGAGAGTGTGTGCGATTGAGTCAATGCGGATGATTGTGTGCGACAGTGTGTGTCGCACTACTGAAGATCCAGTCGTACGAATGAAGACTCAGTCGTACGAATGAAGCTGATTCGTACGACTGAGGGTTAAATCGTGCGAATGGAAGGTTGAGTCGTGTGATTGGGTGCTGTGTGGTATGACTAAGTGCTTAGTCACACGAATGGGAGTTCAGTCGTGCGAATGAAGCTGATTCGCATGACTGAAAGTTGATTCGTGCGAATGGAGTGTCTAGTTATGCGTCTAGTCCTGTCGTGCAATTGGAGTCATTGTGTGTTAATTCTTCTTGTGTGCGGTGTGTGTTTTCGTGTGATGTTGAGGTGACATTGACATGGTTGCCATTACTAACAACGATCTTTGAGATTAACATTATCAAACTCATTAATGTTATATCAAAACACATCAACATAATATTTTACAATTAGCAATAAACGATTCCTAACACAAGTGCTTACCAAGTATTTCTTTAACAACAATAGCACTTTTACCCAAACATCATCGACAATGGCAACGTTTCTAGTGCTTGGACCTACATAAGATCTATTGTGCGTGTTAGTGTGCAAGAGTTACCCACGACCGAACCGATACGACCTGACCCAACTAAACAATATGGTTAACATCAGACGTATTATTAATGCTTAACATAACTGTCAATAGGTAATTGACCGTTCATACATACATAAAAGTTTGGGAAGTTACATCATACATACTTACCACTTAACAAGTGAGTTTCGTGGCACCTTCTTACGCTTATATAAACTTTTAAACATTTTCAAACTTGGGGGAAAAGAATGCTCGCTTACTTAACTGGATTTCAAGCATCTTCCCTAGTGGAAGACTGCTACTACTTGATGAGTATCTTATTTTGCTTAACTTGTTGATTGATACTAAGGATAAGTGGATGTCATGTAACTGGTTTAGGCATCGTTCTAGGTATATCGTGCATGTGGTGGGAATGCTGTGGGGAACCCTATATATAAGCATCCCTGGTATACTAAGAATGTGCTTAAACTGGGCTACGTGATGATCCTGATTGACTGAGGCAGGGATTGTTAGAACTAGACTCTATGCTATGTTGCTATCTTGTATGTTACTTGGTGGCTTTACATTACTATGCGCTATTACTTGATGCTATGTGTTGTGTGATTTTACTTGTAAATGCTATTGACCTTAGATGCTCTCAGCGGTGTGGTTCTTCTTCGTGGGTCTACTTTGTGGTTCTTCTTTGCCGAACATCTATTACAACCATTAATCCCGGTAATGGGACCTAAGGATTGGTTTGGTTGTAACCTATACGTATGCGCTTTGTGGTTCTTGCTACGTCATATAAACTGCCCTTCAATACAACCATTAGTTCCGGTAATGGGACCTAAGGATTGGTTTGGTTGTAAACTATACGTATGCGCTTTGTGGATCTTGCTACGTCATTTTAACTTGTTATACAATGGAAATTCTTTCAATACAACCCTTAATCCTGGTAATGGGACCTAAGGATTGGTTTGGTTGTAAACTATATGTATGCGCTTCGTGGATCTTGCTACGTCATTTTAAACTAATTACACTTTGGGAATGCCTTCTATACAGCCATCAATTCCCGTGTGGAACCGATGAACAGGTTTGGCTGTAGCTATTTATAACTGGTAAAGCCGCCTACACATAAGTGTAGTTGCGGTAGCTCTTCTTAAACTTACTCACCGTTTACATCTTAACATCTTTTATTAATTAAAACCTGCGAAGCTCACCAACAATTATGTTGACCTTTTTGAGCATTTCTTTTCAGGTGATCAAGGTAATTGAAGCTCTATGAGTACTGCCTTTTAGTGGAGACCCTAGGAAGCATATTTTTAAGACTGAACATACATGATGAACAATTCTTTTGTACATTGTTACAGTCCACTAAACAATTAATATTCTTTAGAACACTTGTTCCCGGGTTGTGGGAAACTAAACAATGTTATTCAATATGGTTATGTGATCCTTACATGTTATGCTTATGACTATGTTGTCATGAATATTGACTAAACGCGACACAAGTCTCCATTTGTGTTCAGGTGTCGTCATGACATGCTTGTCATCATATTTATATTGCTACTCTATTGTAAAGCATGTGTTATGATGATCCCGTCTAGCTTGCATCCCCGTGTTTTCGCTACCAGCGGGGGTGTGACATCTCGCCCTAAGAAGCCTGCTACATCATCAATGAAGATGAAGAAGGAAGTGGAAAGAGATCAAGCTTAGCCTTCTACTCAGAAGAAAACTCTTAGAAGTATGACAACTAAATGCATCATGTGTGGTGGTACCCCTCACTTTGCTAAGGATTGCATCTACAATTCTAAGAGTACCATCCATATGACTAAGAAGAAAACTTTTAAGATGAAGAACAACAAGATAGATTTGGAAGGAAAATATCTTCCTTTTAGATTCTCCAAAGTGAAAAAGAAGATAGGTGGAAAATTACATTTGGAAGAAAATTTGGTCTCGAAAAAAAGGAATGCTTCTGAAGTACCGAAGTCTACTGCAGTGGATGCAAAAGCTTTCGAAGGCCAAGCCTATAAAACTTTCAAAGTCATCAAAACTTCTGAAGTATTAAAGATCAATTCTAATCATCTAGAGATGGTGTGGAAGATGATGGAAGGCCATGTGACTGAAAATTATTCATCAACAACAACAAATGATCCCCAGAATTGGCATATAGGATTAATAACTATTAAACTATCTTCAATTCACTTGGATAAGCCCAAGACCAACAAGGCTTGGGTTTCCAAATGTAATTAACCATCTTTCTTTGTGCAAGAACTACTGAAGACCAAAGGAAATGTATGGACCATTAATAATGGTTGTTCCAGGCACATGACAGGCAATGGCTCTTTCCTTTAGAACTTTGAAAGAATTGACGGAGGGCTAGTTGCTTTTGGTGGAGAATAAGGTGGTTACATTACTAGAAGTGTTAGTCACAAATGGTAAGCTCGGTATTGAGAAGGTAAACTATGTTAAGGAGCTTAGGTATAGTCTTTTGAGTGTATCCTAATTTGTAACCAAAGACATAACATGCTTTACGAAGCATGATTGCATTGTTCTCAAGCCCAGGGTGGTCATTCCTCAAGAGCATATCCTGCTCAGAGCCCCCAGGAAAGGGAACATGTACAAGATATATTTGCAGGAAATATTCCCTTCGGGAGAAGTTTCTTGCTTTTTATCTAAAGCCAATAGAGATGAGTCTTTCATCTGGCATAAAAGAATATGCCATGTAAACTTTCAAAATATGAATAAAGTAATTAAAAATGATTTGACAACTAGAATGCCAAAGAAAGAGTTTACAAATGATGACAATTGTTTTGCATGTCTGAAAGGGAAGCAACACAAAGTGTCTCACAAGCCAAAGGAAAATAACTCCATCACTTCTCCTCTACACTTATTACATAAGGATCTCTTTGGCACCGCCAATATAATGAGTTAGGAAGGAGTTCATATTGCCTGGTGATCATAGATGATTTCACAAGATACACTTGGGTTCTCTTCCTTAGAACTAAGGATGAGACCTTTGAGATCTTGAAGAACTTCATTCTAAAAATTAAGAATCAATTTGATCACAGGTTAAAATCATAAGATATGATCAAGGAACTAAATTCAAGAACCAAATCCTTGATGCATTTTGTGATGAAAAATGTATTACAAATTACTATAGTGCTCCTAGGACTCCTCAGTAAAATGGAGTTTTTGAGAGGAGAAACAAGACACTTATTGAGGCTGTAAGGACCATGCTCTGTAACTCTAAATTTCCCATCACCTCCTGGGCAGAGGCAGTCAACACTGCCTGCTATATGCAGAATAGATGTCCTTGCATCATCTTGAATACCAAAGATCAGATAGCCAAATTTGATGACAAATCAGATGATGGAGACTTTATTGGATACTCTTTGTAAGCTAAGGCCTATAGAGTATACAATCTTAGAAGTAGAGTAGCTGAGTAGTTAGCCAATGTGACCTTCAATGAGCACACACTTAGTATGAAAAGTTCTAGTCCTGATTGACTGTTTGATCTTGATTTAGTTACTAAGTGTTTTAACAAGTCTTATGAAGATGTTTTAGGATCTACAGGTGGCTTATCAATAGTAGATCCTGACCCAACTAGCAAGCATGATATCATGTTTGCCATATGCATTTGTGCAAGATATCAAGCCAAACTCAAGATGTTGCACCTAGTTGCTTTCAAGAGGATTATCAGATATCTCAAAGGTGTTCCTAAACTAGGCCTTTGGTATCCAAAGAATTCTGACCTTAATCTGTATGCTTATACAGGTAGTGACTATGGTGGCTGCAACATGACTACAAAGTCTAGATCAGTGGGATGTCATTTCCTTGATGAAAAGATAGTCTCATGGAAATGCAGAAACAATCTTGTGTGTCTACATTAACTACCAAAGCTGAATACATTGTTGCGGCAAGCTGCTGTGCTCAAGGGCTTTGGATTAGAATCAGATTCTAGACTATGGATTTAATTTCAAAGAGACTCCCATCCACATAGATAACAACAGTGATCCCTCTTAATTACAGAGAATCCATTGCAGTACTCAAAGACAAAACATATCAACATCAGTACCATTTGATAAGAGATAATTTTGAAAAGGGATTTATAAAACTAGTCAAAAGGAACACAGATGAGCAATATGCTGATCTATTCATAAAAGCTTTTGATGAATAGAGATTTAAGTATCTTTTATAAGCTATTTGGATGATTAATTTTAAGGATATTTTCTTAAATTAATGTCAAGATTAGTTTTCAAACATGTGTGTCTTATGTTTCCTATATCATCACCTATTGTTGGTCCATCAATTATCAAAAAGCAGAGCAAATGATAAGAAAACACAATCAAACAACACTGAAATTAGTTTCTAATAAATAATCTATAGAAAGAGTTTCAAAATATATCAATCATAACCAAAACTTGAATCAAACACAAAGAACAAGGCTCAACGATAATGCAAATAATGATTCTAGCCAACATACACAATAAGAACAGTAACACAAAATAAATATTCTCTGATTAGGGTTGTGCAAAACTTTCTACAAAAGATTACAATGATTCATATGTATAGCAGACCTAGTTTTGCTGACAGTTTCGCTAGGTAGCGAAACTATCCTTACCGCATGCTTAGTTTCACCCGAATACAAAACACAGTTTCATCGGGTGACCTAAGTCAGCTGACTACCAGCGAAACTATAGTTTTGCTAGTAGTTTTGTTGGGTCAAAGCAAACTACTACTAAACATAAACTAACTACTATTTACATATATAAAACAAACTAACATAGTTCCTATTACAAACAAAGTAAAGTAAACTAACTACTAAGGTGAGTCCGACCTATACTTGATCTTCAATGCTCCCCCTAGGTTGGACCTCACCGGCTTTAGCTTGATTCTCCTCTTGAGCTCTAGCCTGGTCTTCCACTTGGCCTTCATCCTCCTTGGCCTTCTCAGTTGCTTCCTGTTCCGCTCCGACCTCTTTTACAATATCATCTTCATCATGTGCACTAGCTTGAAGTAATTACATTGTTAGATCCTGCACGTCCATCCTTGTTTTATCAACTTGAATAACATTCTTCGTTAGCTCCCTGACTTCAGCTCTCACTCCCAAGCTTTTTTAGCTACCCTCATAAATAGAATGGCTTTAGTTCTAGTTTCAGCTCCAGGTCCTGTGTTTATGTGATTTTTACATAATATCCTTAAATCTTCATCTCCAAACAGAAACACTTCCATTTGATCAAACAATCTGATCTCTTTCTCACCTTTCAATCTGATCACAGCTTCCCCAGTATTATTGTCATAAAACCATTTGAAAAAATCTTATAGCATGGGGGGAAGTGGATTGGGCACTCGAACTCTGTTAATAGTTTTGGCAAGCTTTAATTTCAACATGATCTTGCCCTTGCCAATCACCCAATCCAGGTCTTTCTTTGACCTCCTTCTCTCAGGCTTTATAGAACCAAAGGCTTCAAAGTTGTCACTCAACCTTTTCTTAATTTCCTTTTCCAGCATCATAGCTCTCTAACTGGCATCTGCATCAATAAGTGGAATCTTAGCCAACCTCCTTAGATCCAACCTAGGCAAGGTCTTAAAAGCCTTCCTCTTGTTTAGGTAGTAGATCTTCCCTCCTCGCCTCTTGATCATGAATAATTTGAGGTCGGCATTGTATTTCCAGCTTATTATCTTTCTATCAGCATCTTTCTTACTTGGTTCTTTAATATTTTGGAACAAAGGAGTTATCTCTTCTGCCTCCTTTTCCTTGTCAAACCAGTCTTCTTGAGCTAACTCAATTACATCTCCTTCAATAGATCCTCTCTGAGCCACATAAGTCACTGGCCTCTCATCAACTTCATAGAACTCTGGCTCAGAGTTGTAATCAACAAGCTATTTATCATCATATTCTTCTTCATCAACTAGCCTCATATTAGGCTCTTCATCCTTTTCAACACGCACTTCTTCTCCAGTCAAGTCTTTTTCTATATGAAACCTCAGATTAAATTCAGCCTCAGTAACTATAATCCCTCCTACATTCACTTCCTTCTCAACCCCACTAGTTCCAGCACCTTCTCCCACATCACCAGCACCTTCACCAATATCGCCAGCACCCTCACCAACATCACCAGTACCTTCACTAACATTAACACTTGTATCTACAGCTCCACTTGTGCCTTCTCCTGCCATTGATGAACCTCCTGCTCTTAGGAATGAATACTTTGATGTATAAGTTAGATCATCAAGCTCCTCCTGAGTCATTTGATTACGCAGGCCGGCAGCTGCTTTTAGCTCATTTACCTCAGACAACAACTTCTTGATAAGTTTTTATTGATCTAACAACATGGTTTTCATCCCTTCCATAACCAAATCTTTTTGTTTTTCTCTCAACTCCTGATTAATCAGCTTGGTTTTCATCATGCTTTATTCGTTTGCCAAAGATGCACTGACATTTCTGATAACATCTTGATCTAGCTCAGATCTGGCATCTTTCCTACCAGGTTGTTCTGAGAAGGCCTGCTGCTTATCCTTTGTTCTCCTTTCAGTTACATTAGCTGGTTCACTCTCTTAAGCCCTTCTCTTGCTCCTCTTTCCTTCCGTAGTCTTACCTCCTCAGCCACCTCTTCAATCTCTTCCTCAAAGTCATATTCTTTTTCTTTCGCATACCTTTTTCTCTTCTTGATTACTTCTTCTCTCTTTTCTCTATTTTCCTCAGCATTTTTGTTTTCAGTCTCAATCAACCTTCTAATGTAATTCCACCTCTATGCTGGATACATGTTTTCCCATAAATGAGTGATCTTTCCAATTAAATCATGTCTAACTGCAGATCAGTCGGCATATATCCTTGTATTCATTTATGCCAATCATTTGAATTCTCTGTGTCTTGGCCCATTTGGAATCAGATCCTCTATCAGCATCTGGACAAATCCAGGATATAGCAACCATTTTTCTTTCTTCAGGGCCATAATGTTCTCAGTCATACAGTCAAATATTACTTTTGCAATGTTAGCCTTTCGACCTCCGTAGAAAATGATCATGGCACTGGCCCAATGAATATTCAGCCCGCCGGATCCTCCCTTCCTGTGATAGAGACATATGATAAAGACATGGGCAATAAATCTCCATTCCTTTGATAAATGGGATTTCTTGATTTCCATCTTGGATCCAAAGGGTGGCCGTCATACCCTATGCTCCTGAATGCCTCTAGAACTTGGGCATCAGACAAAACCACCTCTGGCCCATAGTCATCTTCCAATCACAGAACTCTAGCTATAGTATCTACAGTGATGACAATATAATGACCTTCAATTCTGGTGACTATGCGGTTTGGTACCGATCCAAGGTCATACTCTGCTGATCTCCAAAACTTTCTCACATGTAAATCATAGATGGTAGGCATATGAGAGATGGCATAGTATATGGGAGATTGCCTGAGCCATCTAATGCAGTCTCTGAATCCTACAGCTTTTGGATTCCCGTCATCTAGTAAAGCAACGATGTTGAACTTGTCATCGAACTTCAAGTTAGCCATATTAGCTGAAATGGAAATAGTAGGTAGGTTAGTTATTAATATATATACATAATTATACAAATCAAATTATACAAAATAACAAAAAGAATTTAAGTTTTGGTAGTTTTGCTGTAGGCGAAACTGTAATTTCACTGGGTGAAATAGTTAGTTTCGCTAGGCCAAACCACAAATTCGCTGATACTTAGACATAGATTCGCTAAGTCTTAGGAATTGAGTCATGTGTTTTAGTTATTAATCAGTTTCGCTAACACTTAATTTTGTAATTTAACCTAAGTGAAACTGTATTTCGCTAATAGTTTCGCTCAAGTTTACACTCAAAATTTTGCCTAGCGAATCTATAGTTTCACTGAAATCTTTCTAACCAAACTATCAAATGTGCTTGGACAGCACAACATTACAGTTTCGCTCGAAACTATGAACTTTCGATCAGATTTGCTGGTCTAGCTCGCAGTTTCGCTGAACGAAACTGCGACCTTTCAAACTCAGCGAATCAATTTCAGACCTACTTTTAGCCTGAATAAACATGATTAAAGCTGTGAACGAGGTTGCCTAACTAACATAAACACAAAATGGCAGTTTATTTTAATAAAGATCAATGATGCACGATTTGCATAAAATTGCCACAGAGAAAAATAGGTTTTTGTAGATTCGCACGAAGTGAGATGCCCTTCTCACACTGTGCATTATATACCACCTAATTTCGCTGGTAGCAAAATTATAGTTTCGCCCTTAAAGTCAGTTGCTCACAGATGAGCTTGATTGCCGACGAATCTATAGTTTTGCTCGGCGAAACATCCGGCAAAATTATAGTTTCGCCCGTTGTTTCGTCTTTTTTTAATATAAGTTTTATGTTTATACAAACTTCGCGCGAAATTATAATTCCTCACCCCATAATTCCGACTGATAGAAAAACAAATTACTAAACGATTTTAAACAGAAAAAAAATATGAACAAATAAAATAAAATGAAATAGAATAAAATAAAATAAAATAAAATTAAAAGGATATAATAGCATCTTCTTCTCGAAGTTTTCCATAGAATCAAGGCTTGGCGAGATTGCTGATATGCTTGTCCACTTAAACCTATGGCTTATTCTTTTCAACGTGTAATCTGCATCTGTCTTTATCATGTTTTGAGTGAATTTAAGGAACTCCGGTAACTTACTCCCTACAGACATTTGACAAAGAACTCATCTCGTCATCAAGGTTTTTTGAGTGTAATAATTGATTTTGCTTGAATAGTTCTGAGTTGACCCTGATGCGTGCATATGATAACATGATCATTTGACGAGACACTTTACCATACAGACTTTATAACTGATTATGACAGCTTCAGGTCTATGCTCACATATAACAGAGGAGATGTTCGTCTTATTCCAAAAGATGAGAGCTTTAGGTCAATGCTTACGCATAGTAGAGAAGATCATCTGAGCGTGTTGATGAGAGCTCCAGGTCAATGCTTTCGCATGGTAGAGAAGATCATCACTCCAGGTCAATGCTCACGTGTAGCAGAGGAGATTAACAAGCTGTTTATTTTTCTATATTAGGCTAATGGATGAAGAAGATCTTAATAACTTAGACCCAACATAGACTTAGAATAGGCTCAAGACAAAAAATCAACCACTCTCAACCAAGCTTTTTTATGAGACTTGTATGTTTATGCAGGCCAAGATGTCATGAGAATGATCCTTATCACCGAGTTCTTGATCTTTAGTTAAGCTGCACAATCATTGTTTACTTCGTTTTCAGGCCGAGTCTATCATTCATATCCCAACACAAGTTATTGACCTCTTTCTAACTTCTTTTTCTGGGGTTCCTAGGAAGACAAAATTGAAAAACACTTTTAAAAGTGTATTCTCCCCCTAAATTTCTATTTACCCACGTGGGAACAGAAATTTAGTTTTCATGTATATTTGTAGACTAAAATAAATAAATAAAATAAAATAAAATAAATAAGAAGAAGTATGGGATATCGAAAGTTATGTGATAAATGTAAAATATAGAAAATGTTATTTATGACTAACTGTACATTCTATAGACCCTTTTTCCTAAGCATCTCAGATTGCATGAACCCTTGTTTCAATGTGCTTGGTTCGAGTATGATGAATTGGATTTTTGGCAATTCCAATAATAGCTTCATTATCACAGAAGAGTGGTGCATGAAGAAAATTGATGCCATAATCCATCATCTGATGTTGGATCCAAAGCACTTGGTAGCAACAGCCAGAGGCAGCATGTTCAGCTTAGAAGAGTGGCTTCACCTGTGGATAAATATACAGTTGCCTTCTTTTTGCTTCGCATGAAACAAGACAATCCCCTAGATACTGGCATCCACCAGTGACTGATTTCATGTTCAGCTTAGAACCACCGTGATCGCTATCAGAATAGGCATGCAAATCAAAGTTTCCTCCTTTGGGATACCAAAGGCCTAAGCAAGAGGACCCTTTAAGATATCAAAAGATTCGTTTAACAGCCTTTTCACGAGATTCCTTTAGATTAGATTAATAACGGGCACGGTAGCATATGGCAAATGTAATATCCAGACGACTCACAGTGAGATACATAAGAGACCCAATCATAGAATGATAACAATGAGCATCTACGGGTTTCCTATTATCATCCAGAGTTAAGCACGTTTGAGCTGGAAATGGGGTGAGTTCAGGAGAAGCATCATCCATCTTGAATTTCTTGAGAATATCTAGAACATACTTTTCTTGATGAATCAGAATGCCATCAGGCTTTTGTTTAACCTGCAATCCTAAGAAAAAGCATAAATCCCTATCATGCTCATTTTAAAGCGATCCTTCATCACTTCTTCAAACTCTCTACACAGTTTATCATTTGTTGACCCGAAAATGATGTCATCAACGTACACTTGAACAATCAACATTTCACCATCAACTTCTTTCTTGAATAGTTTCATATCTATAGTTCTATGAGAGAACCCTTTACTGAGTAGATATTGTGTCAAGGTTTCATACCATATGCGAGGAGCTTAATGTAATCCATATAAGGATTTATCCAGCTTATACACCTTATCTGGAAAATCTAGATCCTCGAAACCTGGAGGCTGACATACATATATCTCCTCATCAATGTTCCCATATAGAAATGCATATTTCACATCCATTTGAAAGACCTTAAAGTTCTTGTGGGCTGCGTGAGCAATAAAGTTTCTGATAGCTTTAATGCGAGCGAAAGAAGTAAACACTCCAGTGTAGTCAATTCCCTCCTCTTGAGCAAATTCCTGAACAACAAGCCTAGATTTGTTCCTGATTACAACTCCTTGATCATCTGGCTTGTTTCGGAAGACCCATTTGGTGCCGATGGGCAATTTATTTGGGGAAGATCGACTAGTTGCCAAACCTTCAGTTTCCTGAATTGCTGAAGCTCCATTCACATAGATTCGACCCAGCTTGGGTCCTTAAGTGTTGCTATGACATTTTTAGGTACAATTTGAGATAAGAAACATGCATAAAGACATTCACTTATCAATCCAGATTGACTCCGTATCCTCACACTATCAGTAATGGAACCAATGATGTAGTCGTGTGGATGGTCTTTTAGGGTTTTGAAGTTGGTCTTAAGGGTTAACGGGTTTGAATGAGATGATGATTTAGGTTGGGATGATTATGAAGGGGAAGATGGTTGTGATTGAGTAGTCGGTTGTAGTGGTGGTGTGAGTGGAATATCAAATGGAGGAGGAGGTGGAGGATCAATTGGTGGTTGTAGATGAGGTTCAGGTTGTGGTTGTTGTTGTGGATCTAGTGGAGGAATGATTTGCACATTAGTTTGAGAACAACATCATCGTCAAAGATTGGGAGATTGAATGATTTGAAGACAGTGTTAGAGTCATAAAACCATCCTGGGTCCGACCCCATATTTGGTGAATTTGACTCTTGCCAATCAACATAGAAGGAATCCTGCACAATGCGCATCCTTTTATTATACACCGGATACGCCTTTTGCAAGGAAGAGTAGCCAACAAAGAAACATTCATCGGAAACAACACCAAACTTTGACTTCTGAGCTTGCGTGTTCAGCAAAGTACATGAGCGACCAAATGGACGGAAGAAGACAATCAAGGGTTTCCGTTTCTTTCTTTCAACAACACCGTTTTATTGAGGTATCTGGCAACACTAAACTGTCTGATAATTCCGTTGCTTGCATAGAATGAGTCAAAGATGTGGTTTTCGAATTCTGTTCCATTGTCA
This sequence comes from Flaveria floridana, assembly GCA_018326465.1. Taxonomy (NCBI): domain Eukaryota; kingdom Viridiplantae; phylum Streptophyta; class Magnoliopsida; order Asterales; family Asteraceae; genus Flaveria; species Flaveria floridana. The sequence goes on along the minus strand of BJCO01834552.1, from coordinate 3,436 downwards.
CTTCTAATGGCCATTACCTTCCGTTTATTGATGGTCTCGATTAACAGGATTAGCTTCTGCAACTCTTCTACGGTGTCATCTTTATTTGCTAGAAATCATACCTAAGAATATATTGAATAATCATCTGTAACAACCAAATAGTAAGATTTCTTAGTGATAGATTTAACACTAATAGGACCAAATAAGCCAGTATGTAACAACTTGAGGGGGTTTGAAATTGTATTTTCAAGCTTAAGCTTTTGTGGCCTTTTATGCTGCTTTCCTTTAGCACAAGCCATGTATTTTTCTACCACTAAAAAATCTTTAAGTGGTAGCCCCCTGACTAGATTGTTTTTAGCCAACTTATTATGTTTTTAAAATTAACATGTCCTAATCGTCTATGCTATAAAAAGGATTTGAATGATGAAGCCTTTGACAGGAGACATGTAACAGTCAAGGTAGATTCTGTTGGTCCTATATCTAGCAAGTATGTATCATTCCTTCTTGGAGCTTGCATGATTATTAATTCCTATGAAATAGTGAACTCTAGTTTTAAGAACAAGCATTCATTTGGCATAAATAATACTTGGATGTCTTTATCACATATCTGTGATACACTTAACAAGTTGAATGCCTGTTCTGGAACACAGTTCACTTTCTCCAGAGTTAATAAATCATTTGAGACTTCTCCTTGACCAATCGTCTTTCCACCTTTCTTATCTTCAGCAAAAGCAACGTATCCTCCATTTATTACCCTATAGTTGGTGAGAAGGTCCTTCAACCCAGTCATATGCCTAGAACATCCGATATCAACATGCCCTAACTATTGACACCTTTTCTTGAATGCTCCTTCCATTAGAACATAATGATCGTTTTGTCTTAGAAATAGGGACCTATGTTTTGACAAACTTGGATTTTGAAGCATAAGATTTTTTACAAAAGAAATTATTTACAAAGTGATTTATTCTACTTCCTAAAGACCTATTATTTACATTTTTATCAACATATGTTAGGCATTGTTTAATTACATGATCATGAAGGAATTGATCTGCCCAAGATACATATTAAATTGATGTGGCTAATGTGATATGATCCAAGTCGGGTCATACCCAATAACAAGCCAAATAAACACCGAAAAAATATTTATTCGTGGATAAGATCACACAAATAAATATTAACACCAATATAGAAACCGGGTTTTCTAAATCATTGCTTTTGTAAATGAAAAACATTATATGGATAATTTGTTCATGAGAAATTACTTGTTTTATTATTTAAGTTGGTTAAGTAATATCAAGCAAAAGTGTATTGTATTTTATAAGATTAAAAGGGTTTTAATTTTATAAAAAATAGAGTGCAAGAGTGGATCTTTTATAAAAATTCAAATGAGAGGGAAACCCTCTTGTGGGACCATTTTCGGCTGCCCCTTGGGACATTAGAGGTCTCTCATTAGTTCTTGGTTCATGCAAAACTTCATTCACTAGATACACTATTCTACCAAATACACCTCTCTCTAAAATTCGGATTCTAGAGCTGAAATACAAGAGTTTTTTCAGCCTTCAAACAAGTGTTCTTGGCTGGAAAAATCGATCTTGAAGAGGGTTTTTCAAGTTGGTGTTACAAGACCTAGCAAGTGGGTGTTTGAAGAAAGCTCGGGGTATCATCTCTTGAGGACTTCTACCTTGAAGTTTTGACATTCAAACATCATCTTCTAGCCTCCATATCCACGGTTCTAAAGGTAGTATATGTGATTGATATATGTATGTTATGATAGTATGTTCTTCCATATAAAATGATCCTTGTTTTGGGTTTTGATTTAACATAGGTATATGATACATAAACTCACGTTTTGAACATAAAATCCGCTGCGTTTTACATGTTAAATGGTTAATGTGTCTTTGATAAACATCTACAAAACCCAACAATGGCATCAAGAGCCGGATTATATGGATACATGCTTCAAACATGAAATTTTCGGGTCCTTTTTTCTATAAAAAGTGGGCTGGAAATTTCTCTAAATGGAAGTCCCTTTGTTTTTCAAGATGTTACTTTATATGCATGTAAGGATCTTGAAAAATATAAATCATAAGATGGTTTGTTTGTTTGGACAAAACCCACTTGTTCTTGGTTTATGTTGGCCAAGAACTTGGGTTAAAAAGGGGCTGCCAAAAATCGATAGATATGTACATATTTGGATGTGTTTTAAGTGCATAAAACCTAGCCATGACCTTGTGTTTGATTATTTGTGGTTGTGATTCATTTGAATGTAATAAAGGGTATGTAATTTATTTATTTCATTTGGTATGTAATAAGTAGATTAGCTTGCACTTTATTTTACTAGAAAAATGTATTAGGACCTTTTCTATGTAATAAGTATTTTGGGGCTGTTTTGTGAGACAAAGATGGTGCCTAAAGATGGTGGTGGAATCACAACACAAAAGGCAAACTTGAAGCATTTGGATGCAAGTTCAAGTGGGAGTTCATCAACACAACAATGTGTCATGTTTTTACCCTAGGAATGACCACTTGACACACTTGTTATGGCAAGCAAGTGTGATCAAAATAGTTGGTTATGGTTATGCACTTATTTTTTTTTTGTATTTTGGTTGATTATTTGGTTGTTTGGTTGTGTTTAATATTTTAATTGAAAATAGACAAACTAGTTAACCAACTATGATAAATCAAGCATAAAAATGGTTCTTTATAATCATTAAAGGAATTAATAAAATGTGTTTATTAAGAGTTAATGATTTAATAAAAATGGGTTTTATTAAAAGGAACCTTGAAAATAGTTTTTCAAATAATACCACGCATTTGAATGCATACAAGTTGTATGGTATAAAAGGCTTTTTCTAAAAACTAGAATTTTAGAAACTACAAAAACCCTTTTAAAACAAGTTTAACACCATCCTTTTAAACAACACTCAATTCACTTGTGACTTATTTATGGGATAAAGGTCACCTAACCATAAATATAGAAACTTTTGAAGTTGAGGTGAAATTACCATATTTGTGGGATAAAGGTCACCTAACCACTTATATTTGTAAAATCACACGTGTGTCTAAGTAGGACGACTTGATTTGGAAATCATGCATTAGGATCACCGAAGCATGACGTACAAACGGTGTTGATGGGATAAACATGCCAAACAAAACATAAGATGTTTAAAACGATCCCATATAACTAGAAATTGTAATAGGTTACAATTGTCAAACGTTGACTACCTTGTTAATTTAAATAAAGGGATAAAGGTCACCTAACCGATATTTAAATGTAACGTTGGATTCTAGATTTTAATTATTAATTATCTATGAGACATAAAAGGGTATTAATAATTAAAATGCTTTGATATAAAAAATACTAAAATTTGAACTTTGTAAATTGTAGATGGCTAACAACAACAACTCAATCCCGACCGTCCATAACCTATCACTAAGAACTATCCTTGAAAAGGAA
>BJCO01834511.1:0-12003 GCA_018326465.1 Flaveria floridana | reverse complement strand
TTTTTCGTCTCATTAAGTGCATTTCGAACTCTTAGTTGATCTTCTTTTGTTGCTTTTTTACAACTCACAACATTTCCTCCCATGCCCGCAATATGTTGTTTTAATCTATATACTCCCCCGGACATAACTTTTTCACACAAGTTACATTGCACTTTATCTAACTTATTTGCATCAGCCAACTTCCCATATTCCCAACCGATATCAGCCGAGTTCCGTTTTGTACCTTGACTAGCCGTTGATTCCATAGATGCCATTTATATATCTAAACGCTATTGTAAAATTATTAGTTAATCTATAATCTATCTATGCAAGTAAATAACATGAATAAAACTGTTAATAAACACAATTCATGTATAAAACTGTTAATAAACACAAAATTAGATATAAAGTCTTAACAGAGTCAAAATTAAATAAGTAATAAACACAAAATTAGATATAAAGTCAAAATTAGTACCCTCAAAATCTGAACAGAGTCAAAATTAAATAAAAGGGTAGATTAACAGAGGTGATTACCGGTGGGCGGTGGTTCGATGAACAGGGGGTGGTCGAGAGAGGCAGTCGAGGGAGGCTGTCGATGGTGGTCGATGAACAGAGGTGGAGTTGGTCGATGAACAGGTGGGCGACGGAGGTTGTGGAGCTGCTCGATGAACAGGTGAGCGGCGGTTGTGGATGGAGCTGCTCGATGAACAGGTCGCCGGGAGGGGTGGTCGCCGACTCGCCGGACGCCGGATGAACAGGTGGTCGATGAAGTGGCGGTTTTAGGTTTTAGGTCGATTTGGTCGATGAAGTGGTGGTTGAAATGCCTAAATCCGTAAGTTTTCAGGGTTTTAAACCCAAATTGAAGCCGTTGACCGGCTTTGACCGCCTAGCCGATTACCACGATTACCATCGACTAATCGGCGACTAGCAGCGACTAGGCCGATTACCGATTAATTCAGCCGATTAGCATTAAATTACTAGGGCCTAGTCCGCCTACCGATTAATCGGCGATTAATCGGGCGCCTAGGCCGATTTTTACAACACTGATTCCCGCACCCTTTTCTCCCCTACACCCCTTTATATAAACCCATTATTCCAAACAACACCATTGTTAAAACTCATTCTTCCAAACAACACCATTGTTAAAACTTAAAACCCTTAATATAAAACCCATCCTTCCCCTTCCCCTTCCCCTTCCCTATCTCCATCTCCATCTCAATCCTAGCACCAACAACCACCCATAACCATCGTCCACCTTCATCTCCACTAACGATATCCTAGATCCCAGCAGCAACAACCATCGTCCACCTTCATCTCCATCGAAACCCCACCTTCGACCGCCCTTCGAGCCACCCCTGCTACCACCCCTGCTGCCACCCCTGTTGCCCTCTTGGTCCCCCAACTCGGTCAGTGATGAAAATTTTTACGACTCGATTAGCCCTAAAGACCGGGTCAGTGGGCTTCACCCTGAACATCAAACGCGCTGACCGGCTGACCGAGTCAGCCAGTCAGCGATCAGTGGGCAGGTCAGTGCAATCAAACAGCCCCTAAACCTAGCCCAAAATATCAAACATAAGATTAAGAAGATAATTTGCATACAAATGAAAACGGTCAAGCTATCTACCAATTGAATTTTAAATACTTTTTAATCAACAAGAATCGTATGTTTTCATTTTAATTGTAAGACTGGACGTAGTAGATCCCCTAAGGGGCGTTAAAATTTGCTGATTTAGATACAAATGGGGAGTTAAAGCCACTACTCAAACCAATGTTTAGACAACCCCTTAACAAACGTTAAAAATGGTGAGTGAATTTACTTTTTTTTTCCACTTTTCAACAATCCTTAACTAAAATGAACTTTAAAACCACTACATTTGTTTTAAAGGACACTAAGAAATTCATATTTGTTAAGTGACATTTTAAATAAATAAACTATTACACATGATCTAAGAAGTAAATTTCAACCATGTGAGAATCATATACAACAAATTAACATTAGGTTGTGCTCTTCCTATAACTTAGCATGATTTTCTAAAACATAGGTTCTAAAACCACTATGATACCCAATATGCTAAATATGTTGCCTGATTAATCCAACAAACCACTCAAATGAACTTTTACGTACATATTGAATAATTTGATGAATTTAAGCATATTAATCCTTGAATTGGACAATTTGAGTTTATACTACCATTTGGAAATTTATGTACTCAAGATAGTAAGTTTAGGTTCAAAATATATAAGTATGCTAAAACTGGTTGATTCGTTAAGAATTGATCCAATTTCGATCAGTATACTAATTTTTACATTGATCGCCATTAAATGGATTTATAACCACTATTTTCATCACCAATCTAAATGTTCGAATTCATTTTCTTATGTTTAGACGCCAAAAAGCGGATTTGAGCTTAAATTGCTCATATCAACCCCACCCAACTCATTTAGGACAATATCACAAAAAATGAGTTTGATATCTTCATGTGTGTTTTAAGGTTTAAAGTACTTATAAAGAGTATATCTAATCATTTTAAACTAGTTTTAGCCAATAGCCAATTGGGTCGATTAATTCATCAAATTGTCAGTTTTGGAAAATTTTGGTAAAAATTCATTTTCACAATTGTGCTTCGGATTTTCATTCATAGGATTTCCAACAGTAATTTAAACCCATCTAAGTCATAATTTTCATAATTTAAGTAATCCAAAACTTCATAAAAATCCACTTTTGGTCAAATTTTACAAGTAGTTAGCAAACCAATGGCTTTGGTTAGACTGTATATCTATCGTAACAATCGTATCGTGTGTTTCTAGGCTATTAAACATCACAAACTTGTTCAATTTCTAGAAGTTATATACAATTCCAAACCTAATGTTCTATTTTATGCTATTTTGGTCCTATTTTCAAATTAATTAAATTAAAATTATACCAACCAAATATATATATGAGATTAATATTCTCCTTACCACATGTTGCAAAAAAAGTCGTATACTACAACAAGTCCAGGGACGAAAGGGAGTTGGTCATGCGTGTGGGTAGAGGTGGGCAAAAAAAACCAGTCCGGTTTGAAAAAAACCGGTTTAAGCTATTTGAAACGCTGATTTGTATACCGGTTTGGTAGCCCGACACCCAAAACCAGTTCAAATAAAAAAAAACCCGGTTAAATTGAAGAAAAAAAATCGTTATTTAGGGGTTCGAGTATTCAGTTAGAAAAATCAGTTTCATCACATAACATTAAAACCGGTTCGCTTTAAAAATCGAACCTGTTTGGTGAAAAGTTGGTTTGTACACCTCTAGGAGTGGGTTGCCTCTATGTGATATCGGGTCAAGTTAGATAAGCAACAACTGGTTCTTTAATATGTTTTTTTCCTTTAAATTGTTTTCATTCCATATATAATTTCAAAAATCTTCTATTATTCAAATTAAATCCTTTTAAGTAATCTAAATCTCTTTTATTTCTTAAGATTATTTGTTAGAGGGTATTAGTTGTAATTCCATGAATTGTCAAGGGTTGAAATTTTAATACGTTGCAGTACAAGTAGAGTATTCGGTTGTATTAGTTGCGTATTCATTTTTAAGTAACATTTCCCTCTCAAGTTCAGTTGTGTTAGTTAGAAACCTCCTAATGCTTTGTTTCAATTGATATTAGAGCTTGCAGAATAGCTCTTGAAGATCGATTCAAAGGACTGGATCAAAGGAAGATAACTTGAATCGTGAAGGAGAAGTTTTCGCGAAACCAAGATTCATAGAAGGTCTAGAATCTTATTCTAGATTTGGGATATCTTACCTGAGAAAGAAGAAGAGAATGGCAGCAACATCCAATAAAACCCAATTGGTTGATTGACTATATGTTAAGTTCTTGATGTTACAAAGGCCACTTTATGAGGTTCATACTATGTTGGATATGATTGAACCACCAGCTGGTACAAAAGTTGATTCGAAGAAGAACAACAATTGCTTACTTGTAACAAGCAATGCTAGAGGATTTGATCCTATTAGTCCCAAACTATGAATCAGCTAAAGAGACCGGGGATTCGATCAAAACTAGATATGTGTGAGTCGAGAGAGTTAAGAAAGCTAGACTGCATACATTGATTAATGAATTTAAAATTTTGAGAATGAAGGAAGAAGAATCAATTGATGAATTCGTTGGAAAAATCGGTACAATTTCTTCTAAGCAAAAGATCTGGGTGAACCTTTCAAGGAATTTGTTCTAATTTAAAAGCTTCTTGGAGTTGTACCAAAGAGATTTATAAAAATTTTTGCGTCAACAATTTGTGGATCTTGACACATTGCTATCACAAGAGGCAATTGGTCGATTGAAAGCCTTCGAAGAAAGAATAGGGGTGATGGCAAAATCCATTGGTCCTAATAGTGATCAATTGCTACTCGCATTCTTAGAATGACAGAATCACCAAAAGGATTTTGAGAGTTCGAGCAAGATGAAAGACAAGATTGAAAGGGGTAACAAGAGTTGGTAAAAGGGTTGAAGTCGATAAAATTATAAAGGAAAGGAATCTGATCGTGATCAAGTCAAGAATATAAAACATTCAGATTGCCAAAATAAAGACAAGTCTAAGATTCAATGCTTTAAATTTAATATGTATGAGCATTTTGCTTTATAATGTCCTACTAAAAACAAAGATACATAAGTGAATTTATAGCACATAGTTGAAGAAGAGTCGGTATTGCTGATGACTATCAAGATTGAAGATCACAAAGAATTGGTGTTTCTGAATGCACATAAAGTGATGCTTGCTAAATAAGAAGATAGTAAATCATCTAGTGATTTTTATTCAATATAAAGGAAATGTAAAATATGGAGATAGATCTTGTGTTAAAATAAAAGAAAGAGGATTAGTGATTCTAGATTGCAAGAACAAACAACAAAGACTATTGACATATGTTTACCCCACTCCTTAATTAAGGAGTAACATGTTGAGTCTTGATTAAGCTAAATAAAGAGGATGTGAGGTGAGAATGAAAGTTGTTGTATGAGAAGAGTGGTAAACTACTAATGAAGGTCTCAAGATCACCAAATATGCTATATAAGGCTAATTTGTCAATTGTATATCTGTTTTCATGTAAACAACATAAAGTGTACCCTGGCTTTGGCATGGTAGGCTTGGGCATATAAATTTTAAGCCCATCAGATGTCACACCCCAACGAGCGGCAGAATATGTCGAGCCATGTAGATTGTCCATAATACATGACATGATTAAAGTGATAATTTATTTAATCAACCTAATTTCACAGGTCTTACAAAGAAACTATAAAATGTTCAAGCAAACATAACATTAAATTAAGCTTGATTTAGAAACTAACTCCACAAACATCCTAAGTATCATAAACTTGTAGGCATCTCAAGCAATATTCCATGTGGCATGTATAAATTAAAGGTCATTTAACAAGTAGGTGAATAAACATAGGTTTTATTATATAAACTAGATTTAAAACATGATTTATGAGTCAAAGTATGGATTCAAGCAAGTATGACTAAACCAAATGCATTAATCAAACTTTTATTGACAATTGTCCCTATTAAGAGTTAGACTAAGAATATTGGTTTCCATACCCATATACCATCTACAACGACCCGTATGGGCACGTATCAAACCAATAGCTCTATCATTGTTACCTTAGGCTTTAAAAAGTTAATGATCACATGGTAACAAGTAAGTAAGCAAGATTAACAACCACATGAAAGACTAATCCAACAAGTTTATCACAAAAGCAAAAAATAAATATAAGATTTGATTGAATCGTATGATCTGCAAGAAAGATTTAGAATTGAATATATATACATGCCATATTCTAAAAATAAAAAAGGAAAAGTGACTATGAATACTCATATTGAGTTCGTGAATGTGAGTTGGATTTATAATTTGATTAATGGAAATGGTGAAGCCCTAAATTAGCATGATTATGTGTATTAACACTTATATTTAAGGTTATGATTAAGAGTATTGATAATACTAATAAAGAAATCAAAAGCAAAAGAAAAGAAAGGTTGTTTTAAAATCAAAACATATTTGGATAGATTGATTATAATCTGTAACAGTGTGAGTTGGATTTATAATCTGTAACAGCACAACGTAACCGCACCATGATATTATCCGCTTTGGCCGGGACGAACCACCATCGCCTCACGGTTTTGTTTTCACCTGAACCGGGACGTACCATCATCGCTCAGGCAAAACACGTCATAGTGGGGAAGGTCTTAAGCCCCTTATAAAGAAGCATTCGTTCTCCTTCCCAGCCAATGTGGGATGTTACAACAGTGTCATATGATTATTAAAAATATCAAACCTTAAGTAAAAATTATAAAACTCTCCAGTATACTATTTTAGGTGTTAGGAACAACTTATATTTAGAAAATTTCTTTAAATTCTACTCAAAAGCTGATCAAAACAGTAGTGTAAAGCAGAAGGTGCAAATCTACGCACTTACTTTGTAGAGGTTGTTGTGAAATCGCTGATTGAATTAGAAGTTGTATGAATTATGGTTGAAATATAACTTGATAAAATTGTTCATGGAGTCTGAGTTTTTTGATTTTTTATTTAGTATGACCACGTTATGGTCGTTTGAAGTTCTAACAGATTCAATCTTAAATCAAAGGTAGCACTTATATGCACCTTTTAGGGTTTTAAAAATAATAAGCACATCTAGTAAATTTTAGTGAGAGTACATATGATAATAGGAGGGTTATAATTAAAGAAAAACATGAAAAGTTTGATTACAAAGTTGCTTAGAATTATTTAGAAATCGATAGAATAATATGAACGTTGAAATTAAGAATACGATTGTTGCCTTATGACCAACAATCAGACTTGAAACTTCTAAAGGCTTCAATGGAGGGTTGGGGCTGAAAGTTTATTAAGATTGTATAAAGAATGAAGAATAACTCTCTTATAAGTTGAGAAAAGGTGTTGATGCAAAAGAGAATGATTATACAAATGTGTATTTATAGGTGGGAAAATGAGGGTTATGGATGGGGAAGCTTCATGAGCAGAATTAAGATTGGAGGGTTATAGGTGATTTGTAAATGAGTCAAATGAGAGCATGTTTTGGTGTTTTAGAATTTAAAAAAGTGGTGGAATGTTTATAAAATTATTTTTTTATTAAAAGTTTGTATTAAAGTTCTAAATTAGGGTTTTTTGAGGATTTTAAAGATTTAAAAATAGTTAGTAATTTTTTATAAAAGTATAATAATTATAAACTTTTATAAAAACATATGACTAAGAATTTATGTACAATTAAATATGAGAGTCCATAAGCATTTAGTTTTATTATACATATGCAAAAAAAATAACACATGTGTATTTTTATAAGAATTTAAGAACTTTAATAATAATATAAACTCTAGAAATTTATAAATATTTAAGAATGTTATGATATTACTAGTTTAGGCTTTAATAACCATTATCAAGTCATATGGATATTGTTTATTTAAAAGTTAAGGTGTACAAGTAAAGTTATAAAGCAAAGATTAGTTATATTAACGAATATAGCTACTATAAAAACTCATGTATAACATGTATAAAGCTATACATATTATCATATGTATTAGTATGTATGATAAAACAAATAAAATGACATATAATTCTAAATATTTTATTGCATAAACAATAAATGAAAATGGATCTGGTTTGGATAGGTGTCAGGGGTCACATCAAAATAATGACAATCAATGAAATGGTAAAAAAGGTGTCTTTTTTAATCATCCTGTCAAGGTTTATAAAGCTTTTCTAGCTGGTAAGCATACTAGGTTTCCTTTTCTAACATAGTCAACTTTTAGAGCATCACAACCTTTTAAGGTTATTTTAGTTGATCTTGTGGACCTATATGTCCACCAACACAGGCTGGCAACGGGTATTTCATGTGACTTGTTGATGATTGTATAATGTTCATGTGGCTATACATGCTTAAAAGGAAATATCAATCATAAGAGCAATTTATAATGTTCAAGTCCAAGGTAGAAAGTAATTTAGACATAGTATTAGAACATTAAGATCTGTTCGTGTGAGAGGGGCCGATTACATGAGTTCAACATACTTTGTTAGAAAGAAGGAATTGAAAGGCTATTGACAATACCCACATCACCTTAATAGAATAAAGCAGTGAAGAGGAGAAATAGGTCAATTTTGAATATGACCAAGAGTATTATGAAAGTAATGAAATTACTATAGGAATTATAGGCAGAATGAGTGAGACACTAAGTCTATGTATATAAAAGAATATAGACCAAAGTCCTACCAAATTGAACTCCTTATAAAGCTCTAAAAGACAAGAAAACAAACAATTAACATCTAAGGATATTTGGGTGTGTTGGTCATGTAAAGGCCTATCAACCGAGTATAAAGAAGCCGGAAGATAAGAGTAGTCCTATGGTATATTTAGGACTTGAGCAAGGAACTAAAGCTCATAGAATGTATGATTCATTTGAGGGTTGTTATGAGCAGAAATATAAAGTTTAAAGAAAACATAAGTTGTGATTGGTTGTTTATTTGAATAAGGTGAATGATACTAGCTTAAATTGGGTTGAATTCTCTGTGCAAGATGATGAATTATCACATGTGAGCACTATTGATATGGGTCATAATGAACATGGCGTGGAAGGTAATTCAGTATCAAACAACAGTGAAAGAAATAGAGTACCTGACAATAGGCATACTATAGAAGAAAACAGTGGTCAAGGTGTGACCAAATTAAGTAAGGTCTTTAATGTACCAATAGGCTTAATGACTATGTGTTTAAGGGAAGAGTCCAATATGGAATTTCAAGAAATGAAAAAGATGGTTGTTATAAATTGTTACTTGCATAAGATAGCGAGCCTACTAGCTTTCATGAAATCTTCAAGGAGAAAGTGATTCATTTAGATATGAAGCAACCTTCCTTTATGGAGAATTGAAGGAGAGTGTATATGTGAAACAACTTGAGGGTTATGAAAAGAAGGGTGCTTAATACAATGTTTATAAACTATTTAAGGCTTTGTATAGCTTAAGATATGCCCTAGGAGCTTGGAATACAAGATTGGGTGAGGTATCCAAAGAACTAGGTTCAAAAGGAGTCAACATAAGCAACCAATATATATAAGAGTTCAGAATATTTCTTTTCTAACTTTGGGTGTATATGTGAGTGATTTCTTTATGATTAGGAGTGATGAACAAGTGGCGAAGGAATTTAAGCTTCAAATGAAGTCAACATTTGATATGAAAGATTTAGTAGTGTTATGTTATTACTAGGGAGTAGAGGTTGCTCATATAAAAGAGAGAATATTGATTAAACATCCTGCATACGCAAAAAAAATGGTTAAAATGGGAGGTTTAGAAGGGTGTAACAAGAAAACTATCCTTACGGAACCTAGTTTGAACATGTTTTAAAATGAAGGAGGTGATAATGTGGAAACAAAGTACAGAAGATTAGTAGGGTCTTTAAGGTACTTGATACGAGCCAGATCTGAGTTTTGCAGTGGGTTATGTAAGTAGATTGATGCAAAATTCTAAAGAAGTACATTTAAATGTTGTAAAGCATTTGATTAGATATGTGAGAGGAATAGCTCACTATAGTATTAGATACAAGAGAACTAGGGGGCTTGGATGGGGTACAATAATAGTAATCATCTAACTCGATCATATTTGGGATTTTTACTAAAAGCAGGGGAAGCATTCGATGCATCATATAAAAAATGTAGTTGCCAGAGCCCTGCATTTACCAGCGGGGCTTTTATAACAACTTAGTAGTTTCATGGCATTCACGAAAGCAAAAAACAATGGTTTTGTCTTCATCTAAAGCCAAATTCATGGCTGCTACTTCAGCATCCTCTCAGGTTATATGACGACATGATGTACTTGAAGAGATCACTAGAAAGAATCAAGATTTAATGACATCCTGTATGTGGATAACAAGTATGCAATTCAACCAATGAAAATTCCTATTTTCCATGTACTTTTTATCATTTATTTAAAGAGTGCATAGAAACAAAATCAAGTCGGGTTGATTTTGTGAGTAAGGGTATGCAGAAGGCAGATGTATTGACAAAAGCCTTGCTTAGAATAAGATTTGCTGAGAAGAGGTTCTTGCCAGGAATGGAAGAGTTATATGGATATTTTTGAAATTAGTGGGAGTGTGTTGGAGGGTATTAATTGTAATTCTATTAATTGTTGAAGTGTTAAAATTATAATATGTTACAGTATAAGTAAGGTATTTGGTTTTATTAGTTGAATACTCATTTTTCAATAAAACTTTCCCTCTTAAAGTTTGGTGGTGTTAGTTAGAAACTTTATGGTTCCTTGTTTCATATTTAGGATCTTAAAACTCTATAAACTTTATATATTTATAGTTATTACTTTTATATTTTATTTTTAAATAATATGTACGTACACACACAGGGCAATGCTAATATACAAAGTGCCAAAAACATACGAAGACTACAAAGTCATTAGGGCACACCACATGCACTTAAGGAGATGGGTAATTTCGTGTGTTTCCTAAGCACATACACAAGGTATATAATCGCACAACGTATGTCATATATGCAACCTAAGTTTATCATAATTATGCAACATATGTTTATGATTACACACGATAATAATTATGTAACTTTCATAAGTAATTATGCAAATTATATTTATAATTACGCAACATATATTTATGATTACACAAATAATAATTACGCAACTTTAATAAGTAATTTCACAAATTATATGATAAGTACGCAAATTAAGGTTGTAATTACGTAAAATAGTAATAGTGCAAGTTATACGCACAACACACAGATAATTTTTTTTAAAAAGAATCATTTTTTTAAGTATAGTACTACCATACTCAAGTTAAGGAAAATAAAATTCTCGATTTTATGTAATTGTTTTTTCTAGAACAATGTCATAGAAAAAAAGTTATACATGTTTAAAAAAATAGAAGAATTTGAAAAATATCAATAATGGTAGCCTATATAAAATTTCCCATTACATACCATTTTCAATTTTTATGCATGAAAATTGTTTATTTTTTACATGATAATTTCATCTTTTAATCTAAGTTATTGATATACACATTTTATACACCTTGTATGAAAACAACATTCGTATTATTAACTCTCTTTTCTCTATATACATGTGGACTTTTCTTGCATACTAGATTTAGACCTTGAAGTCTCAAATCATACCAGGAAAATTAAATTTTAAACCCCAGCCATCTTAGTAATGGTTAGCTCTTCAATAAGTTCTTTTCATTTTTAGTTTTGTACTACACCTCCGTCAACAATATATTCAATCAAACAAGCTCTCGTATAAACTTTATAAGAAAATTACAATATGTTAAAGTTTCTCTATAGTATATATATGTAGACTTTTCTTCCTCCCAGACAATAGAATTAGATTAACCCATTTACTCAAGGTTAACTCCTCAACAAGTTATTATGTTCTTTTTGCATTTTTTTAGTTTCGACTACACCCCTCTGTCCCAAATATATCTAACCATACTACCTCCCTATAAAATTAGACATAATCTAACACAATAACTATTGATTTATAAGATATTAAATAGTAACACCCTTATTCAAAAATAAATTATCAAGTGATTCCTCTTTTACCTACTCTAGGACAAAGTGCCTTTTCCTTGGCAATTAAGCGTTTGACTTGCATACAACTTGTAAAAGAAAAGGTCCCATGCATGTTGTCGACTATAACTAAGATTCACACGTTTAGATTCGGAGCCGAACATCACAACCCGACCCGACCCAAACCACAACACACCTATGACGTATGCAACTAGTAGCTTAATTTTCACGCTGGAATTAAATATTCCCACCGACCACCGTCAATTACATTTAAATCACATTAAAATTTTAATCCCCATTCGTTTTTTGGAGTAAAGTAATTATTAATAATAAAAAATACTCATATATACCTTCCCCAACTTATAAAAAATTTATATTTATCCAAATTAGCAAAAGTATATACTTATATCTATCTCTGGATTAAATCATATTTCTTTTACTATTTTTTTTATAAATTAAGTCTTGGGT
>BJCO01834506.1:0-11423 GCA_018326465.1 Flaveria floridana | reverse complement strand
ACAGAAAGAAAAACATAAAAATGGGACATCATTTGCTGTATCACTAATGGCAGTCAGCCCTGTGACACCTCTCATGGCTCCAATGGGTGCAGTACAATATGCACCAAAGGAACTTCTTGATTTTATTCTAGATACAATTGTTCGAATATTTGGTTCGTATAAGTAACCTTGATAGTCTTTGTTTTGTGTGTATGTCTGTGCACCACTCACTATATTTTTCATTTGACATTTTTATCTACTTGTTATATTTTTCAGAAAACCATGTTGTTATCGAGGAGTTGCTTGAATCAAAATCTTCTCAACAAGGACACACGAGTACATCAAAGTTTATGGCAGGTGTGATGTCTGGGAACCCTGATTCTGAAGCATCTCAGGCCACAGGTGGCTACACATTTGGCTTTTCCATGACGGTTCTACAGGTAGTTGATTATACAGTTTGGCTACTTATTTACAGTTTTTGAATATTAATGTTGTCCTAATGCTAAGCTGCACTACAAAAATTACAGAGTGAATGTCAGTAACTAATATGTGAGATTCTGATAGCAACTCCCGAAGCTGCATCAGCTGATGCGGCTGTTCAAACAGCTAGACTTGCAAGCAAGTCTCCTTCAAAAGAAAAGAGGCAAACAACCTGTAGTTTAATTATTATGTTTTTTAGTATACTGAGAGAATATTGAATAAAAAATATTATGAACTGTGGTTGCAGTGATAAGTCAGAAGATGACCTTTTATTTGCCTTTCGCTTCACTGATGCTTCGGTTCCCGGTCAGGGTATGTGAGACTATGCTCTTTGCCTTATATATATATATATGCTATTTTGCTAAACTTCCCTGAGTTTAACTCTGGTTTGGTTAATCTAACTAAACATTAATAGCTTGGCTATGGATGAGATTTACTGGCTATGGTTATGGTTATGGTTAGGTAAATCTAACTAATGTCAGGTGCAGATTTGACTTGCCAAGGATGAAATAGAAAAGGTCAAAATGTCCAAGAAGGTTACGGTTCAGCTTCTGTCCTACCAGAGCAAGGAATTTACCTAGCAGCATCTGTATACCGACCTATTTTACAGGTTTGACTGTTTGACCCACTTCAGATCTTTGATCTGTTCTAATTTTTTTAGTTGTGGAGCATGCAGTAGTTTTTGAACTTTTGACCTTTATTGTATACCGACGGTGTTGCCACCAAAGATATACATCGATCTGTTAATATCTTTATCTCTTCCGATCTTTCTTCCGGATACCGTACTTGCTGGATATATGGTTTTGATGCGATCGTTGTGGCGGTGGGGTACGGCCTTGCGCCGGAGAGTAAGTTTCCGGCGGCGTTTGAGGATGGTGTGGAGGCGTTGAATTGGTTAGCGAAGCAGGCAAATTTGGCGTAGTGTAGGGTTTCGGGTCGAGTTGACTCGATAGTCGGATTGTTGATGGTTTTGGTTCTTCTATGAAAGAGCCATGGATCGCTGCTCCTGCTAATCTTTCAAGGTATCAAATTGAGTTCTTAATTTTGTTATTTGATATATCTTAAGATCAAGATGAAGGATCAAATTGATGATCTTAGTATTGAATGATTGTGATGTCTTGAAACCCATCGACTGAGAAACAATATTACCAATTTCGAATTCTAATTCAATTATATTGTATTTTAGTTTACGGTAAAAATTAAATGTATTTGAATCAATATTACCAATTTTGAATTTTAATTCAACAAACCACAAAATATATCATTATTATTACAAATGTAATAAAATTGTAATTTTAATACATACTTTTTTTAATATATTTAAAACAATTATATTGTATTATAGTTTATGGTAAGAATTAAATGTATTTGAATCAATATTACCAATTTTGAATTCTAATTCAACAAACCACAAAATAATTGGTAAGAAATAAAGCTTCTTAAATTATAATACTTACCAAATTACTTTAAATATTAGTCAACGTAAATTTTATTTAAATTATAATAATTAATGTAATAAATACTTACCATTTTGTTAAATATTTAAAAACATTCTTTTATTTTTTAAACTTATTAATATTTTACCGGTTAATTATTTATACACTCGGTTTTCAATATGATAAGTATATTGATTTTTAAATATTTTTCATACATCCTATTTTAGTATATTATTTATATGATATGATCGTCAATATAAATTATTGTATTTGCATTACCTGTTAACTATATAACCAAAATGGTTTAAAATACAATTTATAAATTATATATTTTATTCATTTAATCGCCAAACTCCATTTAATCCTTTATCTAATGACAATATATTATGACATATTTCTAACATAAAAGTTGTTTTATAATTTATAAATTTAATATTCATTAGTTTTGGTATGTTTGTAAACAGTGCTTGATTTTTTCAATTGTTATATTATATTTTAGAATTAGAATGCAATGTTTGTACAGTTTTTTATAAGATGAGATGCACATATCATAAATTTATATTTTTGAAATAATATAAATATATACACACTTCTGTACATCATTTGAATTTTTGTAAATTTGTAAACTGTCCTTAATTTGATAAATTGTTATGTAATATTTTTTTATAATGACTGTACAATTTCCTATAATAGGAGATGCACATACCATAAATATGTATTTCACAACTAATATAAATAAATACACACTTCTGTACATCATTTGAATTTTTATAAATTTGTAAACCGTCCTTAATTTGATAAATTGTTATATAATATTTTTTTATAATGACTGTACAATTTCCTATAATACGAGATGCACATACCATAAATATGTATTTCACAACTAATATAAATTAATACAGACTTCACAGCATCATTTGAATTCGACTTACTTTCTAATCTACCATATAAGGTATGAACTTTTTACAATTCTATTGAATACAAAACATATGCTCATTTCATAATTTTTAATGGTATAATTGCGTATCTTTTTTGTAATAATGCAGTACAATGGCATCCGGGATAATCACATTGTTCAATGACCTAAATGTCTGTCAGGAAGAGTATACCATAAAACTCCGAATCATCAGGATTTGGACTAGAAAACTCTTCACGGATCCAACAAAGGTCTTCTCTTATGAAATGATAATAATGGATAAAAATGTAATCCCACACTCTTAATCTATTTACTTTTATTATTCCATATTAAAATCACTAAAAACAGTACAACAATATATGTTAATTAACATCTTATCATTTATTTTATGTTTAGGGTTCAAGACTAGAATGTTCTGTTCAAAGGAAATACTATTTTGGCTATGAGAATTTGCTAACTAAGAACCAGTGTCTACTTGTAATCAGATCCTCTTTGGCAGCAAATAATTCTAAAATAAAGTGTTCAATACATCGCATAAAATTTCTTTCAATGAAAAAACTGTTGTTATGAAATGTCCTGATGCTGTGGGTTCAGAGTACGGTTTTAATTTCACACCTTTTGCCAATCTTATTCCTAAAAAAACGCCTGAGAATACAACAGTTGGTTAGTTTTTTTTTCATCATACTAACTTTATATATGCTGATTATATTATTTATAATCATAATTTATTTATATCAATTAATTTTCTAAACATTTCTCTATTTCCTTAGATATAATTGGTGCAGTTGTGAAGTTTTCCCCAATTGAAATAATAGAAAAGGCTGATGGGAAAAGCACAAAAAGGCTCAGTCTTGACTTAAAAGATCTACAGTATCCTTATTCTTCCCTTAATATTTTTTTTATTATGTGACTATATTTGATTAAATGTTGATTTAACCTATTCTATGCCAACGGATATGAACGTGACTCTTTGGGATCAGTACGCTGATCAATTTGAAACTTTCCAATCAAAGAATGAAAGTGATAGAAATCTGATAGTTATAGTATAGTTTGGTAAATTTCGAACATTTAGAGGTATGTAAAATGGGTTTACATTTACCAACAGTCTATACCAATATTAATATTATTCTATCAAAACTAAAGTGTTACTATATTGATAAAATAATCTGAAATCTTTTATTGTTTCAGGGGTTAATCAAGTTTCAAATACTTATAATGTAACAAAGTTTTTCATTAATTGCCAAATTCATGAGATAATTGACTTCAAACAAAGGTTTGTAAACAATTATATATACTTCATTCATTTATGATTTACCAATTTTATAACATATTATATTAACAATTTTACATAATAATGTAAATATTTGTATTATTGGCTTTGATTGTATAGGTTCATCTCACACTCAATGTCACAATCTTTATCAACTCATTCAGGATTCTCTTCGTCCTTAATGACGTCTTTCAAGGAGGATTTTCTCTCTATCACTGACTTTTGCAATATTTGTGAGATTCATGATATCAAGATGGTATGCTATAATCATCTGTTTTTCACATTTTTATCCATACATATTATTAATCTAACCATAAATATTATATGTTGCAACATTTCAGCCAAAGTCAGTTATTATACTTGGCACCGTTAAAGGATTTTGCAGTGATAGTCCATGGTAGTACACCAGTTGCAAGAAATGCAAGAGTAAAGTTACCGAAACAGTTAAATGTACTCTTAAAGCAGATGGATCCGGTGAATTTGATGAGGTGACCATTCTGCGATGTAAAGGAAAAGATTGCGAAGGCGAGACTATCACACCCGTACCAAGGTCGAATCGATGTTAAAAAACATTATAATTTTTTTAATACTAAGATTAATAAATAAAAACATTTTAATTTTTTAATACTAAGGTCGATTCATGTCATATTATTTAACACATTTTCTTAATTAAATATCTTTACTTAGGTACAAAATAGCACTTCGTGTTCAAGACTCCACGGGGATTGTGTCCCTCGCACTATTTGATAGGGAAGCCTAAGTTGTTGGACAACAATGTGGAGGTATACCTTTTTAATATGTCTAAACTTATACACATTCTAACCATAAATTATTTCATAAAACCTATTCTTAAAACCTACATTTTTTGTAGTTGGCTGGTGAAGTAATTATTCCCGTCGAGTTTAATTCACTTCTTGATAGAAGATTTGCAATAAAAATCAATGTTTCCAAGTTCAATCTGGAAACAAACATAGAATATTACACAATTTCCAAGTTAACTACTGATCATGACATTGTTTTCGAGCTAGAAAAGAAATCTGATGTACTTCAGGTAACATATATGTTTTCTCTTTAATATATATTATAAATAATGTATAAATTACAGTAATAATCTTTACCAACACAAAAAGCATCTGTCCACATATATATATTATAAATATTATAAATAATGTATATTACAGTAATATATATTATAAATAATGTATAAATTACAGTAATAATCTTTACCAACACAAAAATCATCTGTCCACATATATATATTATAAATATTATAAATAATGTATATTACAGTAATATATATTATAAATAATGTATAAATTACAGTAATAATCTTTACCAACACAAAAATCATCTGTCCACATATATATATTATAAATATTATAAATAATGTATATTACAGTAATATATATTATAAATAATGTATAAATTACAGTAATAATCTTTACCAACACAAAAATCGTCTGTCCACATAATAGAATCGAGACATTGAATCCATGAATACAACCTTAGAAGATTCTGAGATTGCACCTGTTATTGCTACAAAGGTTGTATTTTCTAACTTAAATTTTACTTAATTAAAATCTTTATATAAATCAATATTATTATAACATTTTATAATTAAATAAATTGTTATTTAGGATTCGTGTTCTTGCACCGGAGATGACGTAACACCGCTATCAAAAATAGATAAAGCCAAAAACATCTCCCCAATAACTGATGAAGCAACTCAATCTTCGATCTACTTTACTAAGCCAAGATCTTAAACGTAATCTTCAATCCGTTTACGATGTCGATGACTCTTCACCTCAGTCTGCTACAAAACCAAGACTGAGCTACCAGAAAGATGATGAAGCCGTCCATTGTACTACGAAATTATTAACTCCAAAACTCGAAAATTAGCTGTTTTTCAGACCTTATTGTGTCTTGGTTTTTTTGCAATTTCATTTTGGTTTAGTATTTCCTGGTTTTCTATAAGACATACAATGTTTCAGCATTTCAGTTATGTTATCAAGAATTGTTGGTTTTGCTTTATTATTTCCTACATCATTTAATAATTGCATCGACGGTTTTTACATTTTATATTAATGATACTAGATTTAGTGTTTAAGATAATATCAACTTCAATTATCGACAAAATTAACATGTTATATTGATGTATATATTCTCAAAAACAACAATAAAAAATACATAATAATAATAATAATGATATATACATATATATAATATAATATGAACTATTTCAAATAAGTTGTACCAAATAAAGAAAAATATAAATTCAATGATCTGTATCAAATAATTAAAAATTACGTTAATCCTTTACATTTACCAAGATATTTTTACTATAAATAACCATTTTATGCTTTATTTTATTTGATAGGACATGGAAAAAATCTGCACTGTTGCTTTGTTTTCACAACTTACAGAAAATTGAAAATGGTATAATATATTATTTGTTACTATTGAATTTATCTGGCATGACATACAACAAAATAGATTGATTGTTATTTTTCTTGATCATCAGGTAACTTTTTATTTCCATATCGGTCAATACCTTTTTTTTCACAAATAAAATTTTTAAATACGTATCTTACTAATTCTTTTTTGTTATGCTTATAGCGTCAAAAGAACGCCGCCGTTGTCCCCCAGCAGCTAATACACTTGTACAACAACCGTACGTTACTTGATGGTGTGTTTTCGTTAAATCTCATTAAAATAGATGACTTTAAATATAGTGAGTATCCAAAACATGAAGGATACACAATAATTTGTTGTCATAAGAAAATTATTATAAACAAACACACAATATTAACCCCTTTATTATCACACCACCAAAAGACTTTATCTTATATCCGTTGACACCTACCATACAAACTATGACGCATGACAAAAGACACCAAAAGTTATTTGTTGGTAATTTTCATGACATTTCTTCGTATTTATATAAATATATAGTTAAACACTATTTAAATTTTATTTGTTTATATTGTGTAGATGTTATTGGCCGTATAATATTTGGAGAAAGAAAATTTGATCGTAGTTATTTCAAGCTTTTTCTACAAGATTACACGTTAGTACCTACATACTTAATTGTTTTTTAGTTATAATTTATTAATATTTATAAACGCACACGCATAAACATACACATTTTTATAGTATTATAATATATAGATTTTGTTACTAATTATAGAATTATTGATTATTGATTTTTAGTGGTCATATAATACAAATGTCTTTGAACGACGATTCTCATACAAACTACTTACATGTTCGTAAAGCCATCCCCAAAAAGAAAATTGTATACGCATCTAATGTCAGATTGATCAAATTCACATCTGGTACTATTATCATTATAATTACTTTTTACTTAAGTTCGAATATATTATCTGCTAATTCTCCATGTTCACATGCATTTCTTTATATTACAGTTAATATTCTGAAGTCAACTATTTTTACGAGATTTATAATTGATCCTGATGCTCCTGAAGATCGACTAATTGGTTCTCCTTATCGTTCTTGCATCAGTTGTTCTTGTGCAATTTAACGGTTTAATTTTATTGTTTAATTTGTAATTTTTATTTTAATTATTTATGTTTTTTATCCCAAATTAATAATAACACTTTTGTTATTTAGAGCATCACTATTCAAATATTTAGTTCAAATAAACATTCTATTTTTTCTATAGACAGCAAAACAAAACAAATTCTCAATTTTATTATATCTTCAACGTTTTATTACCCTATAAATAAAGACCACAATAAATACATATCAATCCCTATCAACAAAATGATTTATTACCAAAAAAAATTAATTGATACTCATATTATTACTTACCAAACATAAAATATATATCAATCCCTATCAACAGAATGATTGATTAACAAAAAAATAAATTGATACTTATATAATTACTTACCAAACATAAAATATATCAATAATTATCACAATAAATACATATCAATCATTTTAAAAAAAATACTATATATAATACATACATACAACTTCCAAGAAGTCTCCCATATTCACTCATTACGAAATAATTGGGTCAATTTGTCACTTACTTTCGGCATTTAAAGAATTGACGCTATCATTTGCAAAGGATAAACCTTTACGAGTCTTCTAAATATAAAGTTATATAATTATAGGTACGTTGTAACTCACTTTACATTTGATTACTATTACTGTTTACAATCGTTAAGACTACTATGAATATTTATTGTAATTGTGTTTGTTTTATAAAGAAAAACTATTATTATATACCTACAATTCATCTTAACTACGATATCAATTATGTGTTCCTCTTAATCAATTGTATTATCAAGTTGATTTTTACTAGATAATAATTTATTATTTGCTATAACAATACAAATAATCTATTCTTATTGTAAAACCTATTTATTCCTATTATGGTTTTATTTATTGGTACACAATATAACTCATGTTATATATATGAATACTTTTACTAAACTTATACCATCACCATGTTTCGCTCTATTATAAATTATTTATTATTAATGTATTATTACTACTTAATATTTAATATAATATTTTTAACTATAAGTTGTTAAAAGTTAAAATATAATTCTACTCTACAAATCATACATTTTGTTTATGTGAAAGTCAAAACGTGTTGGATTTGTTTATGTGAAAGTCAAAACGTGTTGGATTTGTAGAACTCTTTTAGAATTCTTTTTCATGATGCGGAAAATGGACGGGTTAGGAGCAACTAAACTTTCTGTGCATAACAATGCGTGCGTCAATAGAATTGTTTATAAAAATCCATTGCGAAGTCAAAATGGGTTGGGTTAATTGAACTGTATAAATATCTAAAAAAGGGTGGATTGAGAGGTGAAAATAATTCAGCTCATATACGCTCACTTGCCAACGCTATTTATTGGCGTGATTTTCTCTTTTTGTTTTTTGTAAGTAACTAATATTCTATCTTAATCGTAAAATATTTTATTAAATTAAAAAACTTTATGTTATGGCAGTCCATAATTTTAATAAATACATAAATTATTAGCAATGAAATAGTTTATAATCTAACATTAGTACATGTTTTACTTATAACATTAGTTGTAATAATATCCTTCTCTAATTGAACAAAACTTTATCATATCCATGATTATTCGTCCACATGAAAAATGAATCCTACATACATGAAGATACTGAACATGTTGAAAAGATCAAGCCTACATCTTTCGTCGACTCCAACAATTTCTAACAATGAACAAATTGGTGAGAGTAAGTTAATAATATTTGATTATATTTATGTTTTTTTATACTAAAAACATAATTAATATGTCTTCTAACTTTATTTTGGTTAATTTTAGGTAAGTTGTCAAAAAGACCATTGGTTGATATTTCTAATGATATTTTTAGTGTTATGTACAAAACTAGATATGCTTGAATCATATTATCATAACTATGTTCATATTTATCAAGTGCTTGAAAATTTTATATATTATAACTCATATAATATCAATAATATTAAATTAAGGGAAGTTTAAGATCCTTAAAATTCAATAAACACGTAACACATCTTTATGCGTTTTACATATTAATTTTTATAAGTATTAATTTCATAATATACCGTACCAAATTACAAACAAACAAACATACCCAGTGTATCCCGCTGAAGAGCAGGGTCTGGGAGGGGTAAATGGTGGCAAGTCTTTCCTCTATCTTGAAAGATAGAGAGACCGCTTCCGAAGAGACCCCCGACTCTATATACCGTACCAAATTAATTATGGAATATCCTTTGTAATTTTTGAAGATTTTTCAAATTATTTCGTCATAAACTTTGTATTATAACAATTTTTAATTTAGTATCAAATAATATCGTATAACGGATATTACGTTATAAGAAAAACAATCAAAATATAAACGATTAAATTTCGAATGGATATTCATTGAATCTTTTTGATTATCATATTATTTTTCAATAATTTTAGGTCGTGAAAATTGAAATCAACATAACTTTGCTGAAAGAAGAAAAATTAGAAAATTATATTTTGATAGCAAGAGATCGAAAAACATTAGTACAAATAATGTACAAAACATGTTGACAAGTTCAAGCCTACATTCATTTTCGTCTCCAACATTTTCGAATAATGTCAACCTTTCTAATAGTAAGTTAATAAAATTCATTTATATTATTCTTATTTAATTTTTTTATACAACACAAATCATAATTAATATTAGTTTTCATTGTGTTTTCTGTTTATTATAGGTCAGCTGTCAAGAACACCATTATCTAACATTTCAAATGGTATTTTTAATGTTATACACAAAACACTTTATCATTTAATCATGTTAGCATCATTATATGTTATAAATATTAATTTTTATTTTTTTAGTAATTGTTTTTTTATTACAGTAGGTGTTCAAAATTCCAATCAACCTAACTTGCTGAGAGACGAAAACTTAGAAAAATATATTTGGACAACAAAAGATCAAAAAAGCGTATTGCATCAGCAGCCATTTCCAATAAATCTCCATCTTACTCAGCCTTGCCATTAACTCCATCAAACCAACCTAACTCAAGACAACCATCAAACACACATCTTCAAATAACACCAAATACGTGTAGGCTACAGTTGTGTGATACAACTCCACGTACGTTATTTATTAATTCAACGAGTGGAATAAGCAGTTTTAATGTTTAAACTAAGCCATATTCTTCTCAGGAGCTTTTATCAATAAAGACAACAATTTTGATACATCATCATGTAGTAACATATATTCCATATTATCGCCTATCTTGCCATCCACATATACATCAGGAGTCACACATATCTCATCTCTAACGAGTTTATCATCGGGGAAACGTAAATTAAAGAGTCAATCAAAGAAAACATACCCGATACCAATGTCTGATTTGAACACGGATGATGAATATGAAGAAAACACGCTTCTTAAAGACCCATTTAAAGGAATCTATAAAGTTATTTTTAAATTATAAACAAATTGACATTTGATTTTCTTCTATTTTACTAACGTTTTTGTCATTTTTTATTATATACATCAAATATAGTTAATTACTACCATCTTATTTTATATTGTCACCCTGACCACTACTTATCCATCAGATTATTTAGATCATGGAGACCAAACCCTTATATGTGAGCTATGTAAGGCTAAACTTTGGAATCAAGAAGGAAAAAGTCCAAGAAAACATAATGGTGTAAACACCTATTTTATATGTTGTTACTACGGAAAAGTCGAGCTTCCGGAATACAAGCAACCAAGAAAAACTTATGAAAATCTTTTCCATTGTATGGATCCTAAAAGCAAATATTTCATGAACAACATTAGACGTTACAATTCTATGTTTTCTTTCACT
>BJCO01834505.1:0-12372 GCA_018326465.1 Flaveria floridana | reverse complement strand
CTTTCCGTTTCCCCTAGTCCAACATGTGGTGCATACGCACTAACTACCGTCACTACCTCATCTCCTATTACTATTCTTAACAACATAATTCTATCATTGTATCTTCTCACCTCCACTACATTATCTTGAAGTTCCTTAGCAACTAGAAAACCTACTCCGTTTTTCGTTCCATCATACCCTGAATACCATAGTTTATAACTATTGCACTCTTTTGCTCTCCCACCCCGCCATCTAGTCTCCTGCAGGCACGCTATGTGGACTCTACGTTTCTTCAGCACATCAATTAACTCTAGTAACTTACTAGTTAGGGTTCCTACATTCCACGATGCCACTCTTAATCTACAAACCTTATTCCCTGTCTTCGCACCTCTCCTCACCGAACATGATCTCGGGGCAGCATAATGGCTCCTACTATCTATTATACCAGACAGAGTCCATTAAAACCACCAAAAAAACACGGACAACACACTAGAAAGAAACGGAGCACAAGTAAAGCACAATCAAAAGGAACTGTCACACGAGGTCAACAATACGCTAGGGGCACACACAGTAATCAAGACAAAAAAAAAAATCAAATCACCCGATGATAGAAAAATCCTAAAAAAATCCTAGAAAAAGAGGATGCCTTCCCCTATTCAAAACCAAAAATGCTGGTACCCCTAACCCAGCCAAACAATCTACACGAAAAGAAATATTTAAAGATATAATTAAACTAAAGGCGCGTAAAAAAAAAACAGATATGCAAACCCGAGACAGATCGATCTCACCAAATGTACGCCCAACTTTATAATTGGTCGATTTTGATGCTGGTACGTGGTGGCTGTGGGCTATGAGGTTTCTACGATGGTGGTGGGGGTGGTGGTGGTGGCCGGTGGCCGGTGACCGGTGAGAGAGAGGGCAGGGGGCAGGGGGCGGTGATGGTGTGAGGGTGGTGGTGGCTAGCGGTGATGTGGTGGCCGGTGGAGGGCAGGTAGGCGGTGGTGACGAGTAGGAGATGGTGGGGGGTAGGCGGTGGTGACGGGGTGGGCGGTGGTGACGGGGTGGGCGGTGGTGACGTGGTGGGCGGTGGTGACGGGGTAGGCGGTGGGAGGTGTTAACGGTTGGGTTTGGCGGGGGGGGGTTGTTGACTGTGGTTGACTTGGTCGGCGGTGG
Source organism: Flaveria floridana (assembly GCA_018326465.1). Taxonomy (NCBI): domain Eukaryota; kingdom Viridiplantae; phylum Streptophyta; class Magnoliopsida; order Asterales; family Asteraceae; genus Flaveria; species Flaveria floridana. Next base: position 11,220 of record BJCO01834505.1, on the reverse strand, counting down.
TCGCCGGTGAGGGTAGGTCGACAGAGGTCGCCGGTGAGATGGTCGGTGAGGTGGGTTACGTACCTGGGCGAGAGATCCGTTTGGGAGAGAGAGAGAGAGCGAGTTGGTCGCCGGTGGTCGCCGGTGGAGTTTGGTCGGCGGAGGTCGCCGGTGAGTGTAGGTCGGCGGAGGTCGCCGGTGGTCGCCGGTGGGGGTGATGTGGTCGGTGAGAGAGAGAGAGAGACGGCAGTGATCCATATCTTGTCAAAGCGTGCCTGCAGGAGACTAGATGGCGGGGTTCATTTGACTTGAACATCTTTTAACATGTTACCCATCCGGCCTGACTTGCCATTTTTCACATCTTCCAACAACTATGGGCTGTTTGAAATTGCTTATTTTAGAAAGTCAGATAATTGACTTATTTCACCTTAAGGATAATTTTTTAAATTTGACTCCACCAAGAATAATCAATTTGAAATAAAGAAACTCGAACTGCTAACTGAAAAATACTTGTGTAACCCACTAACCCTAAAATAAGCAGATAAAAAGCATTTTTTCTCTAATGGGTCTGCTTTCAAAATATAATAAGCAAATTCGTATTACTATTAATTAGTATGGGTGGTGAATGGTATAGCTGTTATGTTTTATATATTCACCATAAAACTTTTGCACTTTGAACGTTTGGTCACAAAGTGCTTTTTTTTTTTAGTTTTTGAACAATTACCATATAGCCCCTCAACTTTAATTAAGCTTATAATATACCTTAATCAATTTGTTGTTTTTTAAAAACTGATCATAAAACTTACTAGGAAATTTTGCCATAAGGTTTTTTTTGTCCCCTAAACTTTAATAAACTTACAATATAGGGATGTTTTTGACCACTTTTATCATAAGTTTTTATGTAAATTTTAATCTAAGCACAAACATGCGTATCATTGAAACTACTTCATGGTTCGGTTTTTATATAAAGTGTCACCGTTTGTCATCCGCAATTTTTTTATTTCAAATATAACATTGTGACATTCTTCCTTTCATGTATGTCTCAACATAAATTTTATTTTAAGCCGGGCGTTACAAATATCCTGCTACATAAACACTCCACCGCAACGCGCGGGTTACGTCTACTAATATTAGATAAATACACAATTAGTTATTATTAGAGGGTGTGCTATGTAATTATGTTTTCTATTTATACCTCCTGTAATCATCTTTGTTTAATATAATATACACAACACAATTACCAAGTTTAACTTGGTATCAGAGCCTTGTCTCTGTAACCCTAATCTGCCGTCACCCACAACCCTAGCCTGCCGTCACCCAACCCAGCCGCCCACTTTATCTAGGTAACAATCTTGTTTCTTGGGCTGCTCGTAAACAGAAGACTGTCTCTCGGTCATCCACAGAATCTGAATACAAGGCGTTGGCCGACACTGTTGCTGAACTGACTTGGCTAGAGAAACTTCTTCGTGAATTGTGTGTCCCTATCACCACTGCTCCTACATTGTGGTGTGACAACTTGGGAGCTACCTACTTATCTGCTAATCCGGTGTTTCATGCCAGAACAAAGCATGTTGAAATTGATTTTCATTTTGTACGCGAAAAGGTTGCTCAACAACAGCTGGTGGTTCAATTTATATCTACACAGGATCAGATTGCTGATGTCTTTACCAAGGCGTTACCCTCACAACGGTTTCTATTTTTAAGGTCCAAGCTACAGGTCGAACCCCGGCCTTAGCTTGCGGGGGAATATTAGATAAATACACAATTAGTTATTATTAGAGGGTGTGCTATGTAATTATGTTTTCTATTTATACCTCCTGTAATCATCTTTGTTCAATATAATATACACAACACAATTACCAAGTTTAACTACTAATAAGAAATTAAATAAGCAATCCCAAACACCCGTATAAATAAAGATACCTTAAAACGAGACCCAATTGAAGAAAACTTGGAAGATTTGGGAGATTCTTCAGCAATTGGAGGGAAAAGGCCAGCCACAAAGGAACATCTGGAATCACCCAACAGGTCTTGGTGTTCAGGCACCACGTAATCTTTATTTTTGTCAAGAAACTGATTAGATTGATAATGGACCTGAAATGACAATTAGAATAAGTACAATAAACAAGGTATATATATTTATTAGCATAATCTGACAAACATGTACCTCTCCAGCATAATGTGCAATTGTGAAATCTGTACGTGACAGCTTGGGCTTCACAAAGCGTTTGTGATTTTTGAAGGTCTGGTAAAGCTTGTTTGAAAATGTTTCATGTGTAGACTTTGGGAACATACTAAAAGTATAAGACAGTAGTGAGAATTAGAAAGGAATCTTATAAATTATAATAGAAGTAGCAAGATGTGCGGCTCAGGAATGGGTTAAGATGGGTTTGGTTTGAACAAGTCATATTTCAAAGCTAGTCGAAACGGTTGGGTCGGGTTGCCAAGCATACACTTGCTTGTCCCTTTTCTATGATGTTTTGTAAATTATTAAAGCGTTAATTATTATTGCAAAAGCAATACAAAAAAGTATTAATCTATTTTTTTGTAAAAAACGCTTTAAGAGGTTGTATGCATTACAAAAACATATTTTGGGTGACTTTTAACTCATTCAACTATTTTATAAAGTATACGACCTAAATTGACCGATTGATAAGTAAATTGGTCAAAATTGCCACCTCTAGTGATTTGTCAAAGACTACTGTATCTATGATTAGATTACAAAAATATAAAGGAATAACTTACCAAGCTTCATCAAGGAGAGCAATGATTCCGCCGGGTTTCTGTGATAGAAATATATCATCAGTTCAGAGAATTATGTAGATCACAACAAATTATAAATTCATTTTATATCTCGTAGATACATTGTTTGCTTTTATATTAATTGTAGAAACAAAATTACAAATCTATATGCCTATTGTATTCTATACATTAAAACAAGACTGTTTAATTCATGTTCAACCGATAAAGTGCTAGGTGTTTAGTCAACTGCCAAGCTCCACCTGTTGGCACACACCCACCCTCTAATGGGATAAAAACACTAGAGTCGACTGAAACGCAATAGAGCGCATGGTATTTAGTGACTTAAACCAGCCACGTTTTCTCTAATATATTAAAACAAACCTACACTTTACAATTAACTTAAACCCCCTATCTATACTAAATATAACCCTTACTAATCCATAACCATAACTATGCTTAGTAAATCTCATCAATAGCTAAGTCATTGACTAGATCTGGGGAGGGTGGTATGTAGGCAAATCTTAGAGGCTGCTTCCAGAGAGACCCCCGGCTCTAAAGCAATCAAAGAAACATATAGACAATACAATGTACAATCACCATACATTAGATCATCACAAGAAAATCATGTACCACAATATACACAACAAGCACACAATGACCATAGGCAAACATTCAACACATAGTGAGTGGTGAATATGCATTAGGTGACAGAAAACACATAATGAACAATGATATACACGAAATCATAGGCCATCCATACACAATACACGTTAAGAAGTACATATCCACATATTTCACGAGTCATCTATATACCATATACAATGATCAAGATTCAGCACATAGTAACAGTAGGCAGCGGTCAGGTGATATTAAGCATAGTGATAGTATGCAAAGGGTAGTAAAAGGATCATAGACCCACACTAATCCCCTAAGACATAACTACGACATGTATAAAACGTATCAGCAAAAAAGTTCCCTTCCATTTTTTTTTCAATAACCTGCTTGTCAGAATTCCACACCTTGATCAAAGTCGTTGTTTCATTAGAAAGCCTGATGAGCTGTTGATCAAATTCCTCACCTCCGAACTCCGATTACTTCCTAGGACATAAAGTGTCCTGCTACGACCACCAACCTAAAAAAGAGCCACGTGTCTTCAAGCCACAAAACAAAAATCAGCCACCTACTGTTTCATTTCTCCTACGTCACCATTTGGATTATTTGTTTCAGCCAAAAGAATAAACCGCCCTGCTATAAGCCTAAGCGAATAAGAAAAACCAGACGAGTACCTAGTCCGCCCTTGGTTAAAAGACACTGATGATAAGATATCGGCCAAACACCACTCGCGACTACTTTTTTTTCTCCATGTTTCTTGTTGATCGAACAACACCCAAAAGTTATCGTGCAATCACTAACCTATTTGCAATAAGAAACTTGGCAGCTGACACCTTCTTTCACTATGTTCAATCGCTCCCTCCCGGATACAATCAATTGTTTGTTTTTGCCGTCTCCCATCTTTTGTCTTCAATAGTCAGCTTTTTATTTTTACTACAACTAATTCGTCATGTTTTACCTTCCTTCCCAGGCATGAGCTGCACCTTAGCTCTAATATCAATTATGCCAATACTATTTGTTGGCACATGCCTTTTGATAGGATCACACAAACACTATAGAATCTATTGAAAGATAATAAAGCATCGGGTATTTTGTGTCTAAAACCGCCCAAGTTTTCTCCAATATACTAAAATAAAACCCACATTTTACAATAAACCTAATCCCCTATATATACTAAATACAACCCTTGCTAATCAAGAAAACTTAACCTTCAAGACTTCTATCTAATTAAGAAACTACTCTCCTAATTTAATCCTTACAGTCTAAAGATAACATACCAAAAAATATATTTAACAATTAGGCAATAAAATAATCTATATCCTAACAATTTTTAGTCATAAGTACAACCCTTTAACAAAATTAATTTCCAACACCACCTAGCCGTTTATAAAGAACTGTTGAGGTGTGAAGGCCTTTGGGCTTTCGGATGGAGTTATGGGCCTGGCCTATTGAAGCTTCTGTAAACCCTAATTATATTTATATATAGAGCATGCCATTGTATTGTAATCTTGTCCCTTGAGCTCAATAAAATACCTAGTTGTAGAGAGTGGACGTAGGTCATCTTGCCCGAACCACTATAAATTCTCGTGTTCTTATTGCTTACGTGTGCGTGTGTATAACAGTGTGCTTATTTCCACTGCGTAAAGATACCTAACAACTGGTATCTGCAGCATCAGACTCTTGATTACTGTTAAAATCTTCCCCCTGTTTCCGGGGTTCGGAGCATCAAGCTCTTGAAGATTTTCGCCGCCGCCACTACCTAGGGTTTCTACCACCGCCGCCGCCGCCACCACCTAGGGTTTCTGCCGATGCCTAGGGTTGCCGCCGCCGCCGCAATCGTCTAGGGTTTTATGCCCGCCTAGGGTTTTGGTTGGAAGTATCGCATCTGGTTTGTCTATCCTTTGTTGACTAGTTATCAACTGTTTAGTGTGCCTGTTTCGTTTGTTTTTTTCATCTGGTTTGCTACTATGGCTAAAGACAGGAAGACAGTGATCGAAAAGTTCAATGGCACTGATTTTGGTTGGTGGAAGATGCAAATAGAGGCGTTACTGTGTCAAAAGGATTTGGATATGGTACTGGAAAAGAAACCGGAGGGTATGGAGAAAGCTGAAGAAGCAGTTTTGAATTCCAAGGACAAGAAAGCTAGATCGGCTATTATGTTATCATTGACAAAGAGCGTTGCTTGTAACATCATGAAAGAAACTGTTAGAATCTAAGTAACAAAATTAACAGAATATTATTGAGTAATTTTGAAAGTGATACCAAACTACATATTACACTATCTATTTATAGGAGTTAAAAGTACTAACTTTACCTATCTAGTCCTTGAACTATTTGACTAATACAAACTAAGTACAAAACATTTATTTAATAAGCTATACAAAGAATTACAACTAACAATCACCCCCTTAATTCTTTTATTCCACCTACTCCCAGCTAAAAGTATTGATATTATTGAATAAGTGAATGAATGAATACAATAGGTTATGTCCCTTTATATAGATAAGAGAGGGAGCATAAACCCTAGAGATAAATTAGGAAACGATATACATGCCAACTCACTAATATCTATCTCTAATATAATAGCTATCGCTAAGATCCCCCTGCAGTTTGATCGGTCGTAGGACAGACGGTCAAACTGGATCTAAAAGACTGAAATAGCTGACGCGACAGGCCTTTGGTAAAAATGTCAGCACCCGAAGCTCTAAAAACAGGTTGCGGAGCCACGTAGCTTCTGCGACAGCATTAGCCACCCCCTGTATTCGGCTTCCGCACTAGACCGTGAAACAGTTGGCTGGCGTTTGGACGACCAAGATATTAAGTTCTCCCCAAGAAACACACAATACCCGCTAGTAGACCGCCGTGAATCCGGACAACCACCCCAATCAGCGTCAGAATATGCAGTGAAAGAATTACAATTATATCACCTACATACACTCCTATTATCACAGTATCTTTATCAGACTTCTTCTTGTAAACTGCATGTTCTTGTGGACATCTCTCAAAGCCAAACTTCATCAATGTGTCATGTAACTTCTCATTCCAAGCTCTTGGAGCCTGCTTAAGGCCATAGAGAGCTTTAATGAGCTTATACACCAGCCTCTCCTTGCCAGGCTTTACAAAACCTTCTGGCTGTGTTGCATACACTTCCTCTTTCAACTCCCCATTTAAGAAAGCTGTTTCGACATCTAGATGATGAACCTTCCATCTATTTACAGCAGCTAAGGCTAGGATTAATCATACTGTTTCCAGCCTAGCAACAGGGGCAAATACCTCTTCATAGTCAATACCATACTTATGCACACAGCCTTTTACCACTAACCTAGCTTTGTGCCTTGTAACCTCCCCTTCTGCATTCTTTTTGAGCTTGAACAACCACTTTAACCCAATTGGCTTCATCCCCTTTGGACACTGAACCAGTTTCCAAGTTACATTCCTTTCAATACTATCAATTTTTTCTTGCATAGCCCTCCTCAACTCATAATTGTTCTTAGCCTGCTCATAGTTGGTAGGCTCTTTCATGTGCAACAACAATTCTGATTCATTGAAAATTGGAGGCTCAAAAGGAATTTGTTCTAGAATATCTGTTCTATTGAACACATCATTCATGCTTGTAAAACCTTTTGGTGGGGTGTCGTCATAGCTTGATCTTGGAATTTGATCTTCACCTGATGAATTTTCTTCACTCACACCCCCTGTATTCTGCACTCCATCCTCTACTTCAACTGACTCTGGGGTAAATTGATGAGTGTTTAGAGGAGTATGGCTGGGAGATACACCTCCTGTACTTCTATCAGAACTCTAAGTCACAGGATCAGGTGCTTGTCCACTTGAGGAGACATTATCCTGACTTGGGGAAGTCACAATCATGCCAAACTTGGCATATCTTTGACCAGGCTTGTCAAGATCATTCTTGTCCCATTCCCATGGCTTTCCCTCTTCAAAATTTACATCTTTGCTGACTACAACCCTGCCAGTTTCTGGATTATACATCCTATAGGCCTTAGAACCAGGCTCTATACCCAAATGCACCATTGGTGTGCTTCTATCATCCAACTTTTTAACTTGATGGCCAGGGACCTTGACATAAGCTTTGCATCCGAACACCATTAGATGCTTCAATTTTGGCTTTCTTTTGAATAAACTCTCATAGGGGGTCATATCCTCTAGGGTCTTGGTTGGACTTCTGTTTAACAGGAAGACAGAGTGTCTTACTGCTTCAGCCCAGAGGTATAAAGGCATGTTCATGGCCTTTAAGATTGACCTAACCATGCCCATTATGGTTTGGTTTCTCCTCTCCACAACTCCATTATGTTGTGGTGAGTAGGGAGCAGTCAGGTACCTTCTAATTCCATCCCGATCACACAGCTGTTCAATCGTTCTTGAGGTGAATTCCCCCCCCCCCTCTTCAGTTCTAAGGGCTTTGATCTCATGAGTTGTTTCTACCTGAATCTGGGCTTTGAAAGTCTTGAATATTGCTGGTGCTTCATCTTTTGACTTGAGCATGAACACCCACATGAATCTTGAGCAGTCATCCACCAGGAGCATAAAGTATCTATTCCCAGCAGGTGTGGGTGGGTCTAATGGTCCACATAAGTCAGCATGAACAAGCTCCAGAGGAGTCTGTCCTTAAACTGCTTGCACTCGGATAGGGTTGGCTCCTATGCTTTCCCACCAGGCAACTCTCACTTAGTTGGGAATTGTGCTTGATCTTGGGCATCCCCCTTACCATATTGTGTTTGCTCATTGTGTTAATTGAGTCAAAACTCAAATGTCCCAGCCTTGCATGCCATGTCCAAGCTATGTCATGCATGGCTGTTAATAAGCACATTGGGGGTGTGACTTGCAGTTTTATTTTATAGAGCCTGTTTTCTGACTTCTTTACTTTCATCAGGGTCTTTCCACTTTTCTCATAGACCCATAGATAGCCATCCTTCATCAAGACCTTACAGCCCACCTCATCCAGTTGGCCTAGACTCAGTATGTTGCTCCTCAGAGCAGGTATGTAGTAGACATTGGTCACTACTCTATGCTCTCCATTACTGCATTGAAAACATATTGATCCCCCTCCCTTTGATTACAACCACTGACTCATCCTCAAACTTCACTTTGCCAGTAATGGCTTCATCAAGCTCTGTGAAGTGGGTTTTAATACAGTCATGTGGTTGCTCGCCCCATTATCAAGGTACCAGGAGCATGAGTCACCTGTATTTGGCAGATTCTTAGGGAACACACTCTATTCCTCAAGTAGGCCCAAGTCTTTAGTTAATTTTGTCATCAACAGGGTAGGGTCTTGGTCTTCCTGGGTTTGGGACAGGTGGGCTTCCTGATCTCCTCTCTTTGGAGCCCTGCACTCGCTTGAGAAATGACCCAGTCTATCGTAATTATAGCACCTCATGTTTCTTGTCTTTCTTGGTTGTATTTCCACCCTTGTCACTGGCTTCAGGGTTGGTCTTGCCTCCCCTGCCCATCGCATATCTTCCTCTCCCCCGACCTTTACTCCGGTTCTCCCTAGGGGCACTGGTTCTCTGAGATTCTGGCTTGGACTCACTCCTCGCCCTTTCTTGCCATTCAGCTCTTGTCAGGAGAAGCTGGCCTGAGGAACTTTTGCCTTGAGATGCTGGTTTCAGCCTCTCTTCATAGGCCTTTAGCCTGCCTACCAATTCCTCAAATATCATGGCCTCAAGATCAGAGAATTGTTCTATGGCAGTCACAATGGGGAGAAATCTATCTGGGGCTGCCTTCAAAACTTTTCTCACTTGTTTAGAGGCTGCTATGGTTGTCCCCAAAGCTCTGTATCTTGACACAAGCTCACCCATCTTCCCGGCAAAATCATCAATAGATTCATTCTCTCCCATGGCCAGCATCTCAAACTCATGATCGAGAGTTTGAATTCTAGCCTGCTTCACCCTATCTTGTCCTACATAGCGTTTCTTCAAAGCAACCCAAATATCTTTCGCAGACTTGTGTGCAGCTACCTGCATCAACACATCCTCCGGCAAAGATTGGAATATGAAGGCCCTTGCCTTCTTGCCCAGCTTCTCATCTACTGTGGCTGTGGTGGGGGGTTCAATGGCATAGTAGAGTCCCTGGGCATCCATGAACGCTTCCATCTTTATCGCCCAGGAGGTGTAAGTCGTCGGTGTAAGAATTGGGATCTTGAGCGAAATTGCATCGCTCGCTTCCTTCAGAATCACCTGTCTGTTGTGGTCTGCCATCGAATTGGATCAAGAAATTCGAAACTGGATCAAGAAATTCGAAACTGGATCAAGAGTGGTCGATTTTGGAAGGTGATTGCAATCTGCGGTGATTGCAATTTTGAAATCAACAAATGAATTCGAGTGGATTGCCTGATTCGATTGAGAATTGGAGAATTCGAGTCGGATGATCAAGGGAAGATGATCAAGATCAAGATCGATCGAGAGAGGAAGTCGTTGGATTGAGAGCCTTTTTTTCCGCTCTGATACCAAATGTTAGAATCTAAGTAACAGAATTAACAGAATATTATTGAGTGATTTTGAAAGTGATACCAAACTACATATTACACCATCTATTTATAGGAGTTAGAAGTATTAACTTTACCTATCTAGTCCTTGAACTATTTGACTAAAACAAACCAAGTACAAAACATTTATTTACTAAGCTATACAAAGAATTACAACTAATAGAAACCACTGTAAGTGGTATGATGTTGGCTCTGTCAAATATGTATGAAAAGTCATCTGCAGCTAACAAGGCGTATTTGATGAGGGAACTGTTCAAGACGAATATGAAAGAGGGAAGCCCAGTCACCTACCACATTAATGATCTGATGTCTATTCTTACCAGATTAGAATCAGTGGGAATAAAATTTGATAATGAGACTCGAGCCTTGGTGTTGCTATCTTCACTGCCTGATAGTTGGTCTGGGACTGTAACTACAGTTACAAATTCTATGGGAGCTAACGAAATGACATTTGAAAATATTTAAGACATTGTAATATGTGAAGACACTCGTCTGAAAAATGCAAATGTTGGATCATCTTCTGAGATGTTACAGGTTGACAAGGGAAGGGAGAATAGTAGAGGCAGTGGGAGTCGGGGAAAGAGTTCAACTCGGACTCGAAAAAATATGAGGTGTTGGATCTGCAACGAGGATGGACATGTTAAGAGTCAATGTCCAAAGAAGTCTGAACACTGATGCTGAGGATGTCAATGATGGTGACGTGTTAATTCTTGAGGCTGAAAACAGTATGGACTCTTGGATCATGGATTCTGATTCTTCGTTTCACGCCGTACACATCGGTGAAATGATGGTGAATCTGAAAACAGACGATTTTGGGAAGGTACGTCTCGTTGATGGCAGAATGCTTGATGTAATGGGCATGGGTGATATTGATTTGGTGACTTAATTAGGAATTACATGGAACTTGAAGAATGTCAAGGTGATTCCAGGTTTGAAGAAATATTTAATTTCTGGAGTAAATTGGATGAACAAGGACTGAAAGTCAAGTTTGATAGTGGTAAATGGAGGGTAATCAATGGGAACCGGGTGATTGCTCGTGGTGATAAGCATGGGTCATTGTACATGGTGGAGGTACCTGTTGAGGGACTGATCAACCCGGTTAAGCAAGTCAAAGTCGGGTTCGCTAAATCTACTGCTAAGAGAGTTCATTTTGCAAACATGAAGTCTGGAGCAAAGATTGTAGCTGAATGGGGTCATAAGTCTAAACCAGTCAGAGGATTTTGTGACAGTGGGAGCATGGAGCATGTTCCGGGTACAGTCAAGAACAATCGTTGGGTTTTGAAGACTACGACTGGAAAAATCTCTCCTGGTGATTGTTTGCTGGATTTGGAGAGTGTTAGTGGTTCTCGGTGTATCTCTGAATCTGGTGGATCGTGTAAACC
>BJCO01834444.1:0-14561 GCA_018326465.1 Flaveria floridana | reverse complement strand
TACAAACTTTGAACAGAACACTATGGTTACTCCTGATGGTGAAGGTGGAGGAAGCGAGGGTGAAAACACATAAGGCATTGAGTGGGGTTCAGAAGGCGTTGAATATATGACTGCTTTGCATGATCAAATTGCTAATCAACTACTTTCAAATGCTTTAAGTTGATTTGTATGCAAACTCTTGCAATATGTTTGAAATTTGGTGTGTTTTATTCGGATTATGTGTGATTTATGTTTAACTTGTATTTTGTATGACATTTTGAAGTTTAAGCAAATATATTATTTTGAAAGTTTGGTAATTTCTATTGATTACACAACACAAGTTAAAATACAAAGACAAGTTTCAGTCAGCAGAGTCAGTCAAATACATAATCAAACAACCAAGTTTCAATCAGATGTAGACTCAGTCAGAACTTCTGACTGGGTCAGCTTCTGACTCAGTCAGCTCATATTGGGTCAGCACAATCAAACAGCCCCTAAGTGCGAAACTTTGCTCAAATTGATTATAGTGTTCATTGAGGTCGCAAATAGGTTTCTAAGTGATTACTAAGGTATATTGACGTTTATAACATCATTTTGTATTGGTTTGAACCGAGACCGAAACTTAATGGACTAATAAACACTCAAATTGAACTAATTAATAACAATAAACCTTAATAATGACTAAATGAATGCTTATGGAACATTATTTGATGGTTAAAACACTTAAAATCGACAAATTGAAAATTTGAGGTTGAACAGTTGCAATACGCGAAAAGTTACTGAAATTTGAATAGGTGCGAAAACTTTTGAAAATTCTCGTATATTCTAAACTTGTCATGCAAGAAGTTGAGTTTTGATTAAACTCAGTTTCATGCGAAAACCAAACCTTTCGCGCGAGAAGTTTACTTATAAAAATTTAGTTTTCGCGTGACAAGTTCAAAAACTTGAACATTTTTCTTAGTGTTGAACATTTTTTTAGTGTAACTTGTTTTATGATTGTGACAATAACTTATATTTTTCTGTTATTGTTTCAGATGGCTCGACCGTTGGTTTTTAACAAAACCACAATGTTGTTGCATATCTTGGAGATATGTCGGACGACAAGGCATTGTTTCGTTCACTTATGGATGGACTAAAGTCATCTCGGATACACTATGCCATCTTGGCTAACCCGTCTATATACTCAGATGTTATTGATCAGTTCTAGCAAATAGCTGCCAATGAGATAGACGGAGACGGTGAACCTTGCATCACTACAACGGTTAAGGAGAGGAGAGTTGTTATAACTGCTTAGGTGATTAACAATGTCTTGCTATTAAAAGATCATCCTCACACGCCAATCAAGATAGATGATGATGCAGTGAAGGATTGCTTGGTTCGTATGGGTTAGAACCATCGGTACCCGTCACTGGAGAAGTACCTTCCACCGTTATGGAAGTACTTATTACATGTTGTTATCCACTGTCTTAGTAATCTAAAGGCAGACATGGATAGTCTCAGTGTTGTATTCGGATCACTGCTGGTTTCTTTAGTTGATGACTTACCTTACAGCATATCTAGGGTGATATTCTCCAAGATGCAAAAGAATATTACAGCTACAATGGGGAAGAAGTTTGTGATGTATCCCCGGTTCATACGGATGATGCTGAATGCTACTCATACTGAGTTAACAGTGTCCGATTCATCCACATACATTGTGATGGTGATGAAGAAGGACATATTCACTTATCTTATGAGAGCTAGACGGAATGATTGGGGTAGTTCACATTTTGCCAAGCTTGGAAGGTTTACTTATGACTTCCAAGCTTAGCCACATACCCAAGAGACTGAGACAGAGACTACACAGATGCATAGACATGTTACATCTTGTACATCCATATCTACTCATGCTGAAGATACAGAGACTGCCGGTCCATCCATGAGCACTTCTCAGGAACGTTCAGATATGGATAAGGTGAACACGTGGTTCACTAGTAGTAGTAATGATACTGAGATTGACCAAGTCGGGAATGTTCCTTATGTTCTCCAAGAGCGTTCTAGAGTGCGTGAAACACCAGCAAAACGTACTTCTGAGGAAAGAGATGTTGATTTTGTTCATGATGAGACACCAGTCACCACTCGCGGTAGGAGGAAGAGGATGGCTAGGAGAGCCAGTAAAAGTCCGCGTGGTGGGGGTAGAGGACGAGGCATGTTAAGGAAGCGTCAGACCCCGATGACCATCGTGACAACTGAGGATATTCCCGTAAAAGATGTACCAGTTACTATTAGTGAGGCTACACCGTCAGTGGTTGTCATAGAGTCAACTACTATGACCTCTACTTCTATGCCCACTACATCTGATGTACTAAGGACACCTCCAAGGGAGCCTACGCATGATTATCTGTTTGGAGATGTTGATTACTATAACACTACTCCTAAGCCTAGACCGTTATCACCTACGAGGGTTACTCTTGAGCAGAGAGTGAGTGTGTTGGAGAAGACCCAAATTATTAATGATTTATATAGGGGTATGATTGATAAGGATGAGAGGATCAGAAGTTTGGAGAGCTAACAGTAGTTCCTGGTCAGTTATGTACAGATCATGGAACAGAATCTAAGAGATCTCACCTCATGTGTGTATTCATCTTTCAACCATATACCACTGAGGTTGTAGAATCTAGTGGACAACAAGATGTTGGTCCTAATACTAAGGCTGATCCGGTTATAGTCGCAGATCATATTGAGGAGCTTGTTGTTGATACAGAGCATGTTGTAGATCCTGTTCATGATAAAAGGACTATAGACACTACTATTGCTGATCAAGAGCCTATTCTAGATGACCCTATTCAGGCTACATGAGGATCAACCTGTACCGTTTACTAGAGAGGCATTTATTGAGCCTGAGCACATGATGCCCATACAAGATCCAGTTAGAGATGATGATGATCTTGATCATAAGACTTTGATTTTGATGATGATGGTGGTGATGAGGAGGATGATGATGATGATGATGATGATGATGGTGATGGAGATGATGGTAATGTGATGATAAGAAGGGGTGACACTGGTGCTCCTACTAGTACTGCTGGATCATCAGGGTCTGCTAATGTCTCCAGACCAAGTCCTGATGATGCAGCAGACTACACACCTTTGGATCCTGCTACAGAGGAGGCATATGAGTGGGAATTTTATACTTTTCAGCAGAAACTTATTACTGAGGATGAAGATGAGGGGTTGTCTTTGTTTGAAGATTTGGACGAGATTGTGGTTGATTACACTGATGTATTCGAGAACAGTATCAAAGACTTGTTTTCCAATAACTTGATTGAAGAGGGAGAGATTGTGGGAGAGACAAGTGCAGAACCGACTGACAAGACAGCAGACAAAACTAGTTTGAGTGCTGTACGTCAGGTCAGAAATCTAACTGTTGCTGCTCCACCACCGCTAACTTATATTCATATGCTAAGACATTCCAAACCTTTCACAAGGTATGAAAATTCAAAACCAATCATCAGTTGGGCATACGACGCTGAGAAGAAATTATATGTGGTAAAGAGAAGAGCATATGTGATAGAGTATTATTAGGATGAACACGACTTCCACACTCTCAGAGCGTCTGTTTTATGCTCTATGGGTCGTGTTCCGTTTGTTAATCCTAGCAATTACGGGAAGGGTAATTGGATTAGGAACATGATTTACCGACAAAGTAAATCCAACTTCAAAGACTTTTGGACTGCTAAATCCAAAGTTATTGAAGATGAGAACCGTATAGATCCTAACACGAACAATCCAATGAAGATAAGGGTTTACAAGTATCCAAGGTATGTGAGGCAGATACCTATCCACACTCCTATGCTAGTTAACAGCTTGTCCAAGCTCATGTGGTGGAGTTGTGAGAAAGATACCGGGCATGCTATTGTACATTGTGTAGATAAAAAATACCATATCATCGACCCTGTTGACTTGCTAAAATTTGGAAGAGAAAATTTGATGAAGCTGAAGGCTTGTCCTATATCAATTGATGAATCTGTTCATCTGTTAGTAGCGCAGTTCGGTTGGTTGATCACGAAGGCCCTGGACAACAAGATGTATGCTTATGGGAGTAGTTACAAGGTTGCAGACATCGACTTCTAAACAGTATTGATTTATCGAGCCTAGGGGGAGATTATAGGGGTTGAACCTAGAGGCTCGGGAAATCAAATCAAGATGAAGACACAGGTCCAAAGCCACGTGAGAAGCCAAGTTACCACGCGACAACTAGGTTCTCGTGCGACAACTACTTGTCGCGCGAGAACATAGTACTCGCGCGAGAACTCTAGATTAGTATATATAGAGTTTTTGTTTTGAAATAATAAGTGCTTTTGTCATATTTCCTGATTTTAGTTTTTCTTGTAACACTTATTAAACTAGAGAGTAATACAATATCGAAGTTATTTACATTTTTATTATTCTTCAATTGTTCAATTCAATCCATAATACTTATATTCCGCGTATTCATTACGAGATAGATCATTGTAATGTGCTGATCCTTACACACTTAAATAATTATACTTTTTTTTCTTTTTTTAATATTTGTTACTGGTTTTATACTTACCACAGTCAGACAAAAAAAATTAATTAATTTTCTATAAGACTACTATTTTTATCGGGTATGTTTATTTGTTTTAATAAAAAAGGAAGGAAATTAGAAAATTTTCCTCCACCTAGAGACGTCCACAACTACTCCTCACCTACCTACCTATCATCTAAACTCAAGGAACATCCTGATAGCAAGATGTATCATAGATGGAATCAAGTTCAAGATTGACAATCTCCTAATAAAACAAAGAACAATAAACATAAACGATAGATGTTACTTAATTTGTCTCTTTCATTTCTTTCTTCAACTATGTTGGTTAAATACGTGAAACATACTAAACAAAATGAAAGCACGTAGTAAATGTGGAGTAGTGCTAAAAAAGAAAATTACCATAACTGTTTATTGAGTGGGGGCATGAAGTATAAATATGGACAGTATATTGACCGGATGGAGCAAGGGTCAATGTGTCGTATCATGTATACCCTCTATCCAAGTGGTCTAGAGTTTAATCCAACAAGTTGCTCATTTTCCGTTCTTTTTCCATCACTTCCATCCTCACCTTATAATGATCCTCCTTCTCAACTCTATCAATACTGAAAGATTAAGAAACAAGATGAACATAAACGATTCCACACAAATTGATTACTATCAAGAAGTGATTACATGAAGAACACGATCAAACAGAAGCTTATCAAAGGTATCAGTGATCAATAGCAAATAATCACTGTTATAGCTTCTCAATTAACTAGCCGTTAACCCTCGATTAACAACCTAACAACCATTAACAACTAACTCATACTATTGACACATATAGCCCTTATAGTTTGAGCTTTAGTACAATGACAGCAAAACATACAACCTTACACTTTATACAATTACAACATAAGTCCCTGTACTTAAGCCTTGAGCACAACTACTCACAAAACTCCACCTTTGTGCCAAGATTAAGCAACATTCCATTTATCACAACAAAATCAAAACTTGACTCCTCCAACAGATTTTGTCATCATATCAGCTGGATTATTATGAGTATCAATATAATCAACACTCAACTGCTTTGTCTTGACAACATCCCTTATAAAATGCAACCGAACATCCACATGTTTAGACCTTTCATGATACACAGGATATTTAGAAAGTTGTAGAGCACTCATATTATCACACCATATCATTGTTTCTTGAACATCAACACCTAGTTCAGAAACAAATCCCTTCAACCATAGTGCTTCCTTAGCTGCTTCTATGAGTGCAATGTACTCAGATTCAATTGATGATAATGCCACAACCCGCTGCAAAGAAGACTTCCAACTCACTAGTCCACCATGAACTGTAAACCCATACCCAGTCACTGACCTTCCTGAGTCCCAATCCTTTGCATAATCAGCATCAACATACCCAGTCACTACATGTTCAGTCTCATCTGTTCCACCAAACACTAACTCAACATGACTAGTACCCTTTAGATACCTAAGTATCCACTTCACACCTTCCCAATGCTTAATACCCGGAGAACTTATGTACCTGCTTACTAGACTGACTGCATATCCCAAATCAAGTCTAGTACAAACCATCATATACATCAAACTCCCTACTACATTGGCATAGGGAATTTGAGACATCTTAGCCTGCTCTTCTTCTATACAAGGACTGTCCCTGCTAGACAACTTAAAGTGGGCTGCTAGAGGAGTACTCACATGCTTACATTTATCCATAGAAAAGCTACTAAGAACCTTCTTGATATAACTAGTTTGACTGAGCTTTAATATACCAGCATCTCTATCTCTGTTAATTTCCATGCCCAATATCTTCCTTGCAACTCCTAAATCTTTCATGTCAAACTCTTCTTTCAAGATTGATTTAGTAGCATCTACATCTGTTTTGGACTTGCTGGCTATTAACATATCATCTACATATAGCAACAGATAGATGTACCCACCAGCATCATCTTCTTTGTAATACACACATGGATCATAGCTACTTTTATTGAACCCTTTAGAGACAATAAAGTCATTAAACCTCTTGTTCCACTGCCTAGGAGACTGCTTTAATCCATACAACAACCTCTTTAACAAACAAACTTTATCCTCCTGTCTTTCACCTCAAAACCAGTGGGCTGCTTCATATAGATCATCTCTTCAAGACTGTCATTTAAAAATGCTGTCTTCATATCCATTTGCTCCAATTCCCAATTGTGAATAGCTACTAGATTCAACACAATTCTAATGGATGAATGCTTGACCACAGGAGAAAATATCTCTGTGTAATCAACACCAGCCTTTTGAGTGAATCCTTTTGCTACCAACCTGGCTTTGTACCTAGGTGGATCACTTTCAGTCAATCCATCCTTCAACTTATACAGCCACTTGCAACTCACCATCTTCTTATCTTTAGGTTTATCTACAATCTCCCATGTGTTATTCTCATAAGGAGAGTTCATCTCTTCTTTCATTGCCTGCATCCGCTTATCCTTATCAACAGAACTTAAAGCTTCTTCATAAGACAATGGATCACCACTATTCTCCATAGCAGCACTAAACACATATGCAGAGATCTCCTCATTTGTAACAAGTGTCAATTCATCACTTGTTCTAAACCTTAGAGGAGGAACTATGGTCCTTCTAGGTCTACCTTGTGCAATAGACCTATTTTGGACCACAGCATCTTCACCTGATGACCCTAGTGCAGTCTTATCACAACTTTCACCTTCAGGATTAGCTCCATTCTGCACATGGTTGTGACCATCCAACTCTACCTCAATCTGAACACCCCTTTCAAGATCATGTGTACCCACATCAGTACTGTTAAGCAGATCTTTGTACAGCACATCCTCTCTAAATACAACATTCCTGCTTGTAACAACCTTTGGTGCCTTTCCATCCATTCTCCACAGCCTGTACCCCTTAACACCACTTGTATAACCAAGAACCAAACATTTTATAGCCCTAGGTTCTAACTTACCTTCATTAACATGAGCATATGCCAATAAACCAAACACCCTTAACCGGATATAATCCCCTGGTTATCCTGACCACATTTCAAATGGTGTTTTCATCTGAATTGCAGATGAAGGAGACATGTTGACCAATAGTGCTGCTGTATTAACCGCCTCAGCCCAAAACTGCTTTGGCATTCCAGAATCAATCAATAAACACCTCAGCTTATTCAACAAGGTTTGGTTCATTCTTTCTGCAAGCCCATTCTGTTGTGGTGTGTAGGCCCCAGTCATATGCCTCTTAATACCTTGCTTTCTGCAATAGTCATTGAATAAGAGATTACAAAACTCTAAGCCATTGTCAGTTCTTAAAGTTTTAACTCTTCTCTCTGACTGAGTCTCAACCAGTGCCTTCCATTCCTTGAACTTTTCAAATGCATCACTCTTATGCTTTAAGCTGTATACCCACACTCTCCTGGAGTAATCATCCACTAAAGACAAGAAATACTTGGCACCACCAAGTGACTCAGTTCTAGCAGGACCCCAAAGGTCAGCATGCACATTGTCTAGCTTGCCCTTGGTAGTATGCACACTTCTATTGAACTTGACATTGTGTGCCTTGCCCAATATGCAGTTCTCACAAAAACCAGTGTCACAGTTACTTAACTCTTTCACCAAGCCTTGTTTGTGCAGCTCTTTCATGCCTGGTACACTGATATGGCCCATTCGTCTATGCCACACCATAGCTAAGTTTTTGCTTTGGTTCTCACTTACATTTGCCACAGCCTTTCCAACATAACCATCAACTACATAGGTCATGTTGTTCTTTCTGGTTCCAGTCAAAATAACCATTGACCCTTTTATCACCTTGAGCTTCCCATCCCTTAGATTGACTACATATCCCTCACTTTCAAATATACCCAGTGAGATCAGGTTCCTTTTCAATCCAGGAATATATCTAACATTCTTTAGCATAATGTTAGAACCACTACTCAAATTCATTATGATTGAACCAATACCTTCAATGATGCATGGTCTGTCATCACCAAGTTTAACACTGCCTTGTTTCTTCAGTTCATGTTTATCAAACAACTCCTTATTAGGAGTCATATGATAAGAACATCCTGAGTCCAAGATCCACTCATCACCACCGGATGAGTGTGCCATCATCAACACATCAGCACTATCATACCCATCTGACACATTTTCTGATGTTGAACCTGAGAACTTTGATTGACTTGCATCAAACTTCTTCTTCTTAAATCTCTCTAGGCAGTCTTTCTTGAAATGCTTCTCAGATTGACAAACATAGCATCTCCTTTTTGCCTTTGACTTTGATCTTGCAGGTTGCATCCCCTTGTTGTTTCTGAACTAACTTCTTCCCCTAACAACTAGGCCATCTGCACTGTCTTCTCTGTATTCACCCTTCTTGTGCAACTCTTTGAGTTCACGGCTACAACTACCTCCTCCATGGATAGACTTTCCCTTCCGAACATTAATGTATCTACAAAATGCTCATAGGAGCTTGGTAATGAGGATAAGAACATGACTGCTCTATCTTCATCTTCTATTTCCACATCTATGTTCTCTAAATCAAGAACAATTTTGTTGAACTCATCTATGTGAGATTCTAAGGTTTTCCCTGGTTGCATTTGGAAAGTATACAGCCTTTTCTTGAGGTACAGCCTATTTGCCAATGATTTTGTCATGTACAGACTCTCCAATTTGGCCTATAGACCAGCTGCTGTGGTTTCTTTCAAAACTTCCCTCAATACTCTATCACCCAAACTGAGTATAATTGCACTGTGGGCTTTCTCCATCGTGTTCTTCCATTTTGTTTCCAACTCCAATTGTCTATCCGGAGGGGTATTTGCAGGTATCACCATGTTTCCTCCATTCAGGGCATCAACTATGCCCTGATGAACCAGTAATGCCCGCATCTTTACCCTCCATAGACCAAAATCGTTTTTACCATCGAATTTCTCCAAATCGAACTTGGTGTTCATCTCGCTTGCACTGATTGATCAATTAACAATGATTAGCAGATCACAATCGATTACACCTTGCGTGAATCAATCATAGATCTATGATAATCTGCGGATTACAATTGATCAATCTGGATGATCAAATCGAGAGCCTCGCTCTGATACCAATTGAAAGATTAAGAAACAAGATGAACATAAACGATTCCACACAAATTGATTACTATCAAGAAGTGATTACATGAAGAACACGATCAAACACAAGCTTATCAAAGGTATCAGTGATCAATAGCAAATAATCACTGTTATAGCTTCTCAATTAACTAGCCGTTAACCCTCGATTAACAACCTAACAACCATTAACAACTAACTTTCACTATTGATACATATAGCCCTTATAGTTTGAGCTTTAGTACAATGACAGCAAAACATACAACCTTACACTTTATACAATTACAACATAAGTCCCTGTCCTTAAGCCTTGAGCACAACTACTCATAAATACCTCAAGTCTCTAACTTTTACAATGATCCAACAGCCAAATCTAGCAATAAAAACTTTTACTTATTTAATCCAACAAATAAAGAACTTAAGACTCGATAGGGGTGTTTCATATTCGATTAAAAACTAATTAATCAAAAATAAAACCAAACTAAAATAATTACATTCACTTGAGTTTGATTTTCAACCTAACCATATTAGTTACTCGCTTCTAAATTCTAAAAGCCTAATCCATTAAACATGATAATTAGAATGATATATATTGGCAAATTGACCATGTAGACTACTCTTATTATGATTTAAATCAACAGATGTTGAATCAGATCGGTGGTAGATCAACTTTTCTAATTTGATTAAATGATTTCAGGCTACCTACGATTAACTAATTTCTAACACATAAGCATTACAATCCATCTTTGACTTGGCCCAATTCCATCTATTTAAGACCGCAAGATCATGTGATGAGTCTATCTCTGATTCTTTGAGGCAAGTTCCACGTGTCGAGTCTATCTTCATTATTCAATCAGTATTAGTAAGCCTGAGTCATCCATCTCGCTATGGATGTGGAGGAAAAAAAAAGATGATTTTCAATGGAGTCTCATTCTCGTGGATTAAAGTTAATTCCTTCTTAACTATGGACCAAGATCATAGGGAGGTTATCAAACCTAGACTAGTCTCCATGTGCATCTTTAGATTTAAAGTCCATTCCCTTGTAATTCTATTGGCATTTTTTGTTTTTTGTTTTGAGTGTAGCAATGTTATATAGTATATGACTAGCATTTTCCTAGTACTCCTTTGTTTTATTGAAATACATCCACCATTTAAAATGATAAAACTAAAATATTAGTGCATGATAGGTGTAAAGATTAAGGTAAGTTGACACTAGTGGTGTTCAAAAGCCAAGTCAACCTCAACCCGAGTTCAGGATAAAAAACTACATGAGCAAATTTTTAAGCTCGAACTACACCCCTTTACAATTCAAGCCAACTCGTGCTCTACTAGCCAGCTCATTTATCAAGAAAATTAGTACAGTAGAACCAATCAAAAAGGTCACCCATATAAGTGTGGCAATCGCTTAGATAGTTGGGTGCCTTACTATAATGTTGTTAAAATCAGAAGTGAAACTCTATGTAAGAAAAAATTAAATAGAGTTCGAGCCCTAGTTTATTAGCTAGATGAAGAGAGGAAAGAGGGAGGAACGCTCTGATTATAAAAGAGAGAGGTTTGTAATGTGGTATATAAAGTTACATTTTAGGCTATGTTTTTAGTACCAGTTTTTTACTTCTGAGTAGCACATAACCTTGTACTTGTAAGAATATAAACCCATGCGCCACACCACATTTATAAGAGAAATTACCAGTGTCACTGGACTACAAGGTTATGAATAACTTATTGGGCTCCCTTAGGTAAGATTGAACTCTTTACGTGGATGACATCTAATGTGCTTTCCCAAAATAGGTCTTCTTTAGCTTTCTCATAAAGGTTAACAAGCCAAATGGCCTGACCCGATTCCAAAAATTATACGAGCCAATTGGTTCAAACTCAAGTCAA
This sequence comes from Flaveria floridana, assembly GCA_018326465.1. NCBI lineage: Eukaryota > Viridiplantae > Streptophyta > Magnoliopsida > Asterales > Asteraceae > Flaveria > Flaveria floridana. Next base: position 3,058 of record BJCO01834444.1, on the reverse strand, counting down.
TTTAGCTAATATCAAGCGAGTTACGAGTCACAAGCAATTTGATGAACCCTAGGTGGAACCCAAGAACTTATGCAAATTACGAGCATCAACAACAAGTTGAATGTGGGAGATAAGTCATGCCTAAAGGGTTGTATTATATACTTGTTATTGAATAAAACACTTCAATGGAAAATGAACCCGACTCAGTGACACAACTAGAAAAGTAATAGTTTCCAAAATTTCAGTACATTATTTACTAAAGAGAGTAAATTGCCTTTTCATCCCTGTGATTTCATGAAAATTGTCATTTGAATACAAAAGTTTAAATTTTACACAACGATGTCACTAAAATTGTTATTTGAATCCATTTGACTACACCAAACTAATATCGTTAATTTTCCTATATTTGGGTATTTTAGTCAAAACAATTATAAAATAAAAAACCAACCTCATATGAGGGTTTTATGCGTTCAGTCTCTTATGTTAATTTTAATTACGATTTGATTCCACATTAGTTTTTTGTTGTTTTATCATATTAATGTCTTCTGGTTTAGTAGTTATGTTACTTTTACCCGTTTAGTTAAATCATGGAATTCTTTGGTTTGAAGTTTAATTATGATTACAATGATTGGTGTTTTACGATTATTATTCAAATATTGTTAATGTCAAAATATTCATCGTTATTTTATTTTTATGATGATTTGCATTTTGTGGTTATCATTCAGATAGTTTGTGTCATATGACTTGGTTTTTCATATATATTTTTTATGATGTGTAAAACTTAGAAATCTCCCAAGAATAATCAACCAAGATCTCAATCTCAAGAATGCGGAATGTAATTGAGATTGGAAGAAGAAACAAGAGTTCAAAACATAATATGCATTCAATTGATAATCAGAGAGATTACAATCTTGTGCGAAAGCACAGAGAAATTACACGCGAAAATTAGAACTTCAGAACATAACTTTACAACAACGAAAATCAAACATAACTTTACAACAACGAAAATCAAACTATTTATACTAAACATTAGGTTTCTCGCATGACTAAGCTTTTCACGCGGAGGCTCTTTTCGCGCGACATCCCTGTTTCACGTGACATCTTCATTTCTTACGACTTTCCCGTTTCGCACGACTGAGCTAGATCAAAACCATCTTTATTCAGCTTTAATTGTTTTGCCGAGCCTTTTATAGTCTTCTACAATCTCCCCCTAGGCTCGGTGAAACAATCTTAGTCAAAATCTACATTTGATTTCTTGTATGATCCTGAATAGGCATACCATTTATTCCTCAGGATTCGATCTGTCTTCCATACATATTGGCAAGATAGAAAATAAACAGACTCGTCAGCTGAGATAGGACTGTGTAGCAGCTTGTTCAAGTCGTCTTTGCCAAACTTTATTAAGTCAGTTGGATCAATGATTTTGTATGATCTATCAACACATTTGATCACAGCCTGACCTGAATCCTTTTCACAACTCCATGAAATAAATTGCTTTAACAAATTTGGAGGTACTGGAGCATGAACTGGAACTTTCTTGATGTAATTAGGATGTTGATAAACTCTTATCTTCATTGGAGCTTTAGTGTTTTCATTTAATCGGTAAGGGTCATCAATCAGTTTAAATTTTGCAGTCTTGAAATCTTTGAAGTTTGTTTTCATCTCCCATCTTATTTTAGATCTCATCAACTCAGCTTTTCCATGATTACTTTCATTAAAGAGTGGAAATTTTCCCATAGCATATAAATTAGCAGCTCGTAGTGTATGGAAATCTTGAGTACTCTTTAAGTAATCAATATCTCCATTCTTCCTTTTGATCACATACATTTTCTTCTCTCTATCATACGCCCAGCTAACAACATGAGATAGTTCACCATACTTGTCTTTTGGCTTTGATATGAATAAAAAATGTGTTTCTGTAGGAGGTGGAGGTGCTCTGAACTGTAAACCACCTTTGGTATATAATGCAATCTGTCCTGTAACATCTTTTTGTATTGAAGCAGTTTGAGTTGGTTCATTTACAAAATCTGATGGGATCTCACCTTCTTCCAGATTTATATCTTTGAATAATCTTGTAAGTTGTTTCCAAATATATCAGTATACTCATTTGGCTCATCCACATCATCAAATAAATCAAACTCTTCTTCAGTAGCTTCTGTAGATGCAGATTGCTGAAAAGAATACAACTCCTTTTCATATAACTCTTCAGTAGTAGGATCCAAAGGTTCATATCCTTCTGGATTACTAGCACTTGGTCTTGAGACATTGTCAGTGCTAGTGTCACCAGTTGGATTAGAAGATAAACCAACATCACCTCCATCATCATCATCATCATCATTTTCATCATTATAATCTTGATTATCATCATCATCTCCACCATCATTGTCATCATCATCATTATCTTCATCATCTTCATCATCCTCATCTTCTTCTTCATTCAAAGTTGGGATAGGCATCATATGCTCTGGCTCAACAAAAGCTGTAGGAGTTACAACTTCAGTAATAGGTACCTCGGGTGTAGTTTGATCACCTTCAGTAACACTAACACCTGGTTGTGCATCTGTAGTATGAGCTTCTGTAACTCTTTCACCTTCTTGGACATCAACTGCAGGGGATGGGCTTGGTGAACGCCTGCTCGTCTCACCAACAACAGTTGTAAAACGTACAACCTGAGGTTGATGGAAGTATGTTTGAGAGATAAACTCTCTCATCTCTTGCAACTGTCTCTCCAAACCAGTAGTATAATCAATGTCATTCTTCATTTGAAGCTCAAGAGATGTAATCCTTGAATCCTTTATACTTGAATCCAAGTGAATCATAGAAATCATCTTAGTCTTTTCTTCATTCTCCTTCCTCAGATCAACTATTATCTTGTGTTGGACCAAAAGAACCAATGAGCCAAGATTAGGGCTGTAAACGAGCCGAGCCGAGCCGAGCCAGGATGGGCTCGAGTTCGAGCTCGAAGCTTATCGAGCCGAGCCGAGCCGGCTCGAAAATTTCTAACGAGCTCAAAACACCGGCTCGAGTTCGGCTCGTGAAAAGCTCGAGCCAGCTCGTGGCTCGTTCGAGCCGGCTCGAT
>BJCO01834417.1:0-10429 GCA_018326465.1 Flaveria floridana | reverse complement strand
TATATATATATATATATATATAGAGAGAGAGAGAGAGAGAGAGAGAGAGAGAGGTTCCCCTAAAAAATAAGTTTTTCCTAAGAATACTAAAAAATAATCTTAGCCTTTTAATTATCTAATTAAGGGTTAGGATCAAAGTGTATGAAAAATAAGTAATCAAGGGTAGTTTAGGTATTTTACATTATTACCCCAATTGATTACTTATTTTTCCTACACTTTGATCTTAGCCATTAATTAGATAATTAGAAGCCTAAGATTACTTCTTAGTATTCTTAGGAAAAACTTCTTTTTTAGGAGAATCTCACTCTCTCTCTCTCTCTCTCTCTCTCTATATATATATATATATATATATATATATATATCCTCCATTATTATTTATTATCTCTGATTACCACTATCATTGACTACTGAATCATTATTTTAAAACACTACCAATTAATACCCAACGCTCAAGTTAATATCTCTAATCACCGATTAGTTGTTGTATGTAATTATAAAGTTTAAGACAACGAGAGACATTTAGGCTTTGTTTGTATTTTGAGGTTAATTTTTCATAGGATTTATAAGTGAAAAAAGTGGGTAAAAGAAATGTGCTACATTTTTAAAATGAGAAAGGAAATTAAATTAAATGGTTAATAGACCAAAATATCCTTTAATCCTATTTTCTAGTTTTGTCACATGTCACTATCTCATTTCTTTTTAGCCTTCTTAGGTAAAACATATTTTTTAGTGGAACTCCCTCTCTCTCTCTCTATATATATATGTATGTATGTGTGTGTGTGTGTGTATATATATATATATATATATGTATACATATATATATATACATATATGTATGTATACATATATATATATACATATATATATATGTGTATACATATATATATGTATATATACATATATATAAACAATATTTTATGTATTTATCTTAACTCGTTACAACAGTTATATGAGATTAGTATTTCAAAAGACTATAATCATCTTTTATACTTTCATACTTAATTTCTCATTTGAAAATGTCAAAATAATCATTTGTGTATGCTATATTTAGATAATATATGACATAACTTGATTTATATTTTATATAAATTAAAATTTAGGTTTTTATTAAAACGAGCTAACGAGTGAGCTAACAAGCCAACTAATAAGCGAGCCACAAGTCGAGCTAGCATTGGCTCGGGCTCAGCTCGTTTACAAACTGAGCCGAGTTGCTCAACTCGTTTATTAGCTAGCCTATTTTAAGTAAGCTTTTTTCAAGCGAATCACAAACTTTTTAAACGACTATACATATTTGCTTTAATACAAACAAAAATAGAAATCAAAATTCGTGGGGGCCGAGGCCTTAGAAAAAGATCGATGAACGATTAAGCGAGACTTTGAAAATTTAAATTGTTAAAATATTTAAAATGTTAATTAAAAGTGAAAGACACACGCATCAGATGATTTAATAAATAGTAAAACACATACTTAAACACCTTTTTCTGAACTACAAGAATATATTTATAGAGCTTTAACTATAGATATAAAATATTATCTTATAAATGAGTGTTGGAATGGTAAGTTATCATAAAGACCAAGGAGCAATATGAAAAAATATAACGCGTTAACCACTTTTCTTTCTTTTGTTATCAAGAGGTATCTACTTTTTTAAATAGTGCATATTTAATATCCTTTATTAAAGAAAATTAAATAAACCAAAGTCAATACTCATCATACACATAAAACAAATGATCCAAAACTTAATTCGTAACATATTATCTTAAGACTCACTAACGTTTACTTGTTCTTTTTTTATAAAAAAATATTATAGAAAGTAGTTAACATTTAGAAACATCAAATTTTAAATCATCCTTAAAATAATAAAACCATTGTACTTTTAGTTGAAGAAGTGCTTCTTATCTTGTGGACAGTGAAAGCAACAGCAGGGTCACGCGTCTTACAATTTGTATCTATCCATTATTATAAATGATAAGGCATTTTACGTATTACTAACTTTACCAAATTTTAATTCGAGACGATGATACATCCGATACTTAACATAACTCTTGTTTCATAAAGGTTTTGTGGAGAGGCTTGATCGATTCACAATTTGGTGTACGCAGTTCTCCCATTCTGTATAGTAGGTCGTTTTTCCACGGCTTGAACTCGTGACCTTATGGTCACAAAACACCAACCTTACTATCATAAGTAAAACCAGGTTCGATCTAGAGGTTTGGACCATATTTACTTAATAAAAATTTAAATATTATTAATTATCAACTTATGATTGTATTGCTTGTTGTACTATGTGCATAAAATGTTGTACATAGCTTTAAACCTAATACTTTTACATCTTTCACAATTTAACCCTTGTAATTTTTAACTTTTAACTTTAGTCCTCTATATTTTTCATCTTTTATAAAGCTTTCAATTTATGGTTTAAATTTTGAAATTTAATACGGCGTAACTTGCACATGTGGTTCAATATTGTTACGCTTATTTTTCACGTTTAACATCCTCATCGCAACGTGCAGGCCCAGATCAACTTAGTTATTTTTGTTAATATTTTACGTTTCACGTGCGTGGTTTAATATTTTTAGGTCTACTTTCCATTTGGTTTTTTATTTTCGTTTTTTTTAATACGAGTTTTCTGGTGTTAGTGGTAGCTGAAAGTGATGTGACAATGATGCTACTTGACACTGTATTACGTTCACCACAATACGAGGGGCTTAATACTAGTCGTCTAACTATTTGATAAAGGTTAGGTCAAAGTGTGTTTAACAAGTGCAAGTTGATGGGCCATATGCTCCTTAAATAAGACCCCAAATCGTCTTTCAAAAGTCAATTCCTATCTTTACGCGCATCCTACACGTTCAACACCATCACCAAAACTTCACTATAAACCACCAAAACACACAAACAAACAAAAAAACACACACACACACAAACACCATCATGGCTCACAACCTTCTAACCCTAACCACAATCCTCATCTCTTTAACCGTTGCAACCGCCACCCGTCACATAACCACCACTACCACCAACTCATCCGTCGATCTAGTAACCGACGGTGTTCACCCGTTGGTCTCAATATTGTCATCTCCGACGAATGAGTCGGAGATGTGTGAGCAGACCTACGGGTTCATGCCATGCACCCCCACGGGCATCGGCAATCTGTTTCTTATTATGGTGTATGGTTACCTCATGTTTCTTGCCGCTACTTACTTGTCCGCCGGAAGTGAGCTTATGTTGGAGGTTTTGGGTCCGGGGATCGTTGGCGGGCTCTTTCTTCCGGTCCTCGGAGCTCTGCCCGACGCCATGCTCATTCTCGGTACGAAAATACGAACCTTAAAACTTGATTTTACTTTCTAAAAGGTTGTGTTGAACGTATCTTATATTGTTATTAGTCACATAAGTACTATGTTTTTTTTAAATAGTAACGTCTCTTTACTTTACCCACACATGATAGCAAAGTAAACACGTTTAATCAGCTGTTAAATAAAAAACATTCGTTCTATAAAAGCATCAAATACTCATCCAACAAGAAAGCTAAAAACACTTAAAGAAACTATCACATCATCAACAATTTATTATTTTTAACCACTTATCTCTCTTTCTATGTATATATTTTATAACTAAAAGTACAATAACCGCTTTCTCTAATTCTTAGCCAATAACCACATATATATACACTCCAAAAACAAGCTTTAAAACGGTAAAAACTAGGGAAAACCGCCACGGTGGCCTTCGAAAACTAGAAAAACCATCTTATTGGTGGTGTTCTGATGAATACTCGTACTAAATTAACTCACATCTTCTGTCTACCTTACTAAGTTAAGAAGATAAGGGTGCGTATAGCATATTTTTTTTGACATTGTTACATCAAAAATAAGATTCTAAAGTAGTTCGAATTCGATGGTGATTGAAGATTTAACAAATCAACGGTTGTTGCGGTTACTTAGGTTGTAATATTCGGTTGTCCCAACGAACTCAATAATAATCGAGTATCTTACTTTTGAAGTTTTGAGCAAGTGGCATAGGCATATGATATATTGTATATTTTTCTTCTAACATGCAAAACTATATGATTATAATATTTTTTTATACAAATAAAAAATAATATACTTTTAGTTGAATTATGTATGAAAAACTACAATAAACATATGTGGTGTGTTCATTTTATATTTATGTGTTATCATAAACCTTTTGTAATATGTATAAAAGACTAATTCATTTTCTAGAAAATAAAACGGATACACATAAATAAAGTGGGTAAGCAAAAAGCAGTAATATGAGATAAAATTAGATATTTAAAAAAACGCCGCTATAGATAAAAAGATAAAAAGTCGGAAATTGGTCAGCTTTGAATATTCTATTTCATTTTGTGTATTACACTAAGATGAAGTAGATGAGTGAAATAATTTTACTTATTATATACCTATACAAGACATATATTTTGTACGTATGGACAGACTATAAATATACCAAAAAATAATTATTTACTTGATTTTCACTTTAGCATGTTAAGAAACGTTAATTGGACATGAATATTTTATAAATAAACGTAGTTATGATTAAAAGTCAACTTAGATTTTAATAATCTTGCTTATAACATATTAGTCTATTGTAATCTATAGTGATAATTTAACAAATTTGGTTCCAATTATTTTTACTCTCGTTGCAACTTGCAACTGACAATTCCACTAGTATAACCATAATAGTACTACACTTAATGTCTACTCCACTTCACTTATGAAAATAATTATGAGTATAATTAATGAGAAAGCATACCAATCGTGTAAGCGAAATCAAGTGGCCAGAAGTCAAAGTGTATATCAAATGTAAATCTATATGATTATGTAAGTGGGGATGACATTAACTAACACAAGTGAAAGTTAAGAATATTAATATATTGTAATACAACATACTCAATAATAATACATTCAATCTTTTATTATCTTACATGGTATTAGAGTTATCCTATGCTCTCTAATGTCTTCATCACGCCGCACCCACAAATAAACACTAGTCGTTGGCACTTGATAAAAACTCTAGATAAAGCGGCATGCATGTCACATCCACTATTACTTTGTCTTTATCCACGTCCGGCGACGTGATAATAAGGAGTGGCATGAAGGGTAAGTGGGATCAAAGACATTATTTCAACCTCCATCGTTAGCTGGTGTGTGTTGCGCAAGTTCGGTTCAAAAACTTCATTGTAACAAAATAATTAGGCAGGGCTATGCATAATTGAATTTTAGATCAACCCCTAAAAATACGATAGCCAATGGAGCAAGGATGCACCTAGAGACGATGGCACGTAGGTAATGTAGACAAAAAGTCGCACATGTTGCTGATTCGATGGTCTAGCTAATCGGTTAAAACTAATGGCTTTGTCAGCGATGTCGTGATGTAAGAGCTTCTCAAAATAGTTTTTCACTGAGGGTAGTAGTCGGAGTCTTACAAAGCTTTATTCGAATCGGATAGAATAATACTATATGTTCCAACTGCCCCCCTTCCCACCCCATAAATACCAATCACCTTGGTCTCCTCAATTATTCCTTAAACTATTGGCTTCTTTTCAAAAATCAAATTATTTCTTGAACTATTGACTTCTTCAATTCTCAAAAAGCAAACTATTTCTTGTCTTCCATATGACCCAACACGACCATAAGATCACTGAGTAGACCATTTGCTTGTATATATCTGTAGAATTGATATTCCTATGTAACTCCAAAAGATCTTAATGTTGAGAGCATAGACTGGCCGGCGGAATTTTACACCATGCAGAGATCCTTTGCCATATAACAATATATAAGAACATACGTAATTGACTCCTCCTCTTCACACAACGGGCAAATTAAAGAAGAACAAGCGCATTTGACTCCTCTTCGCTTAAATTTAAGACACTTAATAAGGCAATTTTAGTATTCAAGTATTTTGGTATTTATAACATAATTTTGTTATTTAATGCAAAAACATATCAATTATTATATAACCATTACAATTTATTTTATTTTATTAGTTTATTGACATATTATTTAATGAATGATATTTTTGGTAGTATAAATAATTGTTAAAATCCAATTTACAAATATATGCATTTAAACAAAAGATAAATCACGTGATTTAAGAACAATAAGTGTATTGGTTGTATATTAAGAACCTTTTAAATAGAATAAAACTTTTATTTTATCCCGGGTTTCTCATGGTTTTGTCTCAAAAACTAATATGAAGTTATGGACTGGCCTATGCATACCCATTAAATCACCAACATATGTGTTTTGTTCCCTGCCATATTGCGTGGGCTTCAGACTAATAATTTCAGGGGTGTATCATTGTATCATGTGTTAATGTTTTAAAATGACTTCATATCATTTCAAGAATGTGGCAACGACGAAGGTGAGAGGCAGTGGAGACAACGGTGGTGGAAGCTGAAGTGCCCGGGATCGATTACAATTAGTTTCAATCTTATATCTTGTATAAATCAAACAAGGATTATGCACAAGAAGTGCAGGGACTCACGATGGAACCAAAATCGGGAGAAACACACAAAATACACTTCTATATTCACACACTACAAATGTTGATACATGATGGGTATTTATACCCTTACAATAGGCGGTTAACAACTACTATAACTAACATAACTAACCCCTAACTTCCTACTAATTGAATACTCGACTTTTATATTTGACTTTCTAAATTATCTTCTACTTAATGTTAAGATTGTTCATGAGGATGATAGGAGAGGTGGCGGTAAAGAAGAGAAGATTTCAATTTGTTTGTTTGAATTTGTTGCTACATGAAAGGGATGTTGAGTTCCTTTCTTGATGGAATTTATGCAACATACTAACTCTAATACAATTCATTGTCTGATCAACATGATATATATCCCTTGAGTTTAAAATTTCAACTTTAACAAACTTAGTGAGCCATACAAGCTCTCAGTGTTAAAATATTTTATACAAGACACTTTCCACCAATGCTAGTTGTAGGTAGATACATGCATAAGAATAAAATATATCATACAACTATACAAGACAATTTTCATTAATAAAAGTTCTTTTTGGAGGCCATATAGAAGTTTTATACTATTCAACACTGATTATACACTGCATACTAATACTATATTTTTGTTTGGTCTACTTGTCATAGTTTCTGGATTATCTGGAAGCCGAGAAACAGCTCAAGACCAAGTCTCTGTCGGCATGGGATTATTGGCTGGTTCAACGGTCATGCTTTTAACTGTTATATGGGGAGCGTGTATCATCATAGGCAAATGCGACTTACAAGACTCGTATGCTATAGATAACCAAGATACTAAAGGATTCAACTTAGTAGGCATGTCCTCCCATCCTATCATACATAAGGTTTAATCACCATAATGTACAAACTGTTTGGTTCTTTTTGTAAATGTTAATCCTACTCCACTGGTTTCCTACCATAACCTCTTAAACGCCATCTGTCAGACGTAAATTGTGATTTACCTTATCTCGTTGGTTATCAGGGTACTGGAGGGTTGATTTTTATTTGTTCTACTGCAGGCTCTGGTGTGAGTACTGATATTTGGACAAGCTATTCTGCAATGACAATGGCTGTATCTGTGCTCCCTTTTATAGTTGTTCAACTACCACAAATCCTCCATTCAACTTCTGAAAGACAATTTGCAGTCTTAATTGGCCTTATAATCTCCATTTCTCTTCTTATCGCATACTGCATTTATCAGGTGCGTGTGCATGTGTGTATATATGTATATTTTAATCATTTGACTGATGGTGTTTTTATTGTGACCACCCAAACTATTTATATATGAATATCAACTACTTTGTTCATGGTTAACTTGTAGGTGTATCAACCTAATGTACAAAAGAGACGTCTTGCTTTTGCAAAGCATAAGCATGTACGGTCTGGAATTCTTAGGTACTTAAAAACGAATGCATTTGGAGGACTTTTAGATGATCATGGCCAGCCTAATCGGGAAGTTCTTTACAAGTCAGTTGCCTTACTATTTACATGCTATTTTTTTAATGGTGCTATATAATTTTCATGTATATAACATTCCAGAGTGATCCTTTGCAGGCTATTTAACTCGGTTGATGTGAATGGCGATGGGCACCTCTCACAAGTTGAATTAAGATCTCTAGTTGTAGGAATGCAGTTAAGTATAAACTTAAATGAAGATGACACCGTTAATAAAGTGATGAAAGAATTTGACACGTCTGGAGACGATCAAGTAGATTTTGAAGAGTTTATAACTGGAATCGCGAATTGGCTTGAGGAGGCTAAACTTACCAAAACATATTCTCCTATTGCTGGTCATGACACAATGAACTATATTCATGACTATTATGAGGTATGTTTATATTGTCATGACTCCTTAGTAATAAGAATGCTTTCAGTGATATTTGGTTTAAGTATGTATGTTTGACATCGCGTTTTAAAAATGATAACAAAACATGCTACAGTAAATAGTTTAGATGTTTGAGGGTTCACCTATATATGGTTTTTAAGTAACTAGATAATACCCAAACACTTGAAACGGATTATCAGCTAAAACTCGATAATAAAATAATCACAACCCAATGTTTTTTCAACACAGAGTTTATGCATATGCAGGAAACAAAGAGAGAACATTATCTTTTGGGAGATGAAGGTGGCGAAGATGAGGAACATGATGTAGGTGACCGGGACCGCCATCAGACAACGATAAAAGCTGTGTTATTTTTGTTACTGGGCACAGTTGTAGCTGCTATATTTGCTGATCCACTAGTAGATGCTGTTGATAGTTTCTCTACTGCTACAAGTATCCCTTCTTTCTTCATATCATTCATTGTGCTGCCGTTGGTAACCAACTCTAGCGAATCCGTCTCAGCAATCATCTTTTCTTCACGTAAAAAGCAAAGATCCGCCTCTCTAACATTTTCTGAGGTTCGTCGTTTTTCTTTGGCTTATTGGCAAAAGGGTTGGTTTGGGTAACAGGTTCGGCATGAAAAAATTGTTTATAGTATGTGTTGGGTTGGCCAGTTGGGTGACTTATCAAAACTTTGTCCATCTTTATAATGTGCTAAGCAGTAACTATTGTTACAAAAACTAAGTAATAATAATGATAACAATACAATAACAGTAGTAGTATTCGTAATAATATAATCTATAAGGTAATAATGCAATTTATAAGGTAGTAAGCATTGTAAATGCAACCTTCAAGGGGTGGTGTAAAGAAGTTCGAATCTAGATTACACTAGTGTTCTGTTATAACCTCTTGAAGGCCACTTGCCGAGCACAAGTTTACTATTTACCTGATCCTATTTGTTAGTAAGGTACTAAAGGTTCCTATGAGTATACTGGCGACAGGTTCTCATTGTAAGAAAAAAAGAAAGCATTATAAATGCACTTTAGGTGATTTTAATCTGTTTGACCCATATGACCCGTTTTACTTTGAGCTAAATTTGTGAGGTTTGTTGTAGTTATATGGGGCAGCAACGATGAATAATCTACTTTGCTTATCGGTGTTTTTAGCACTTGTTTACGTGCGAGGGCTAACGTGGGATTTTACATCAGAGGTGCTTGTTATTTTGATTGTCTGCATTGTTATGGGCGTTTTTGGTAGTTTGCGTACAACGTTCCCTCTATGGACATCTTTCATTGCTTTTGCGCTCTACCCTCTCTCCCTTGTTCTTGTGTATATTCTAGACTATGTTTTTGGTTGGTCATAAGTTCAACCATGGTTAGAGTCGTTGAGTCATAATTCTCACGTGGTTTGCTGTCAATCTCTTCGGCACATAACTGATTCTTGTATATATTCTGACTATGTTTCTGGTTGTAAAGGAAAGCTCTATTGTATGTAGTGGTTACATGTCATATACAATCTTGGTTTTTTTCTTTATTCAGTTATTAACTTTTGACAAAATTACAGAAAACATCCTTTAAGTTTATATAAAGTTGCAGGTATCATCCTTTATCTTTAAAAAGTACACTAAACATCCTTTATGTTAATATTTTGTAACAGATTTCGTCCTTTACACTAACTGTCGTTAACTTTTTCAGTTAACTCAAGGGCAATTTAGTCTTTTTACCTCTAAAGGACTATTAGTGTAGCTTTTTTCAAACATAAAGGATGTTTTCTGTAATTATTTTATCTTTTACTTAATTAATGTATTTTTACAATACATGTACATTTTAATTATTATATAACATAATGTATATTATTTAATTATTTTCATCCACGTATTATATATAAATACGAATTATATAAATAATTAAATAATACAACAGTGTTTTGGAGTTAATAAAGTATATAAATTTTTTTATAAAATATGTTGATGAAAATAAATATATGTTATTGTTTTCATTCATGTATTATATATAAATATAAATTCATACGTACTTAAATATATTAATTATTTTCGTGCACGTATAGCTAATTATTTATTATCATCCACATCTTATA